>JAJOOR010007773.1:0-50195 GCA_036250505.1 Solanum acaule | reverse complement strand
TGTCTAGGATGGCCATGTGAGACTTAGACTTCCGTTGTGTGTTTTTAAAGTTGTTTTAATGAAGTTTAAATGTGTGGATGTAAATACGTTTTTTTTTTATTCCGCACTATTTTCATTATTGAATGCAATGAATGACTATGTGGCTCGTATAAGACCCCTTCGAGGTCGAATACGCCATGTTACGACTAGGGGGTACTCTCGGGTCGTGACAACCTTATACCAACACTTAAGAAATTCTTGGTCACTCCAATAATTTTGTATACTATACACAGATAACCTCTACTCACCATTAAATGCCTATGTAACACATCATAACAGTCTGTATCGTCCCATGAACAAAGTAGTTTCAATCCCCTCGAAATCCTCATTAACCGTGTAGAATTGTAGGTTCACACCATTGAACATCCATAAGTTACCTATCATATTTGAACAATCTAGCTCGACATAACCACATAGAATCTTCCACACATTATTGCTTGTCACCCAAATCAAAAATCAATCTTTATAAAAGTTGCTGAGAAATCCCTAGTAAGTCTATACCGAACCAATTCACAACCATAGTCATATTAGAACTTATATATGAAAATCCATACATCCTTCAACTTCGAACCAAGAGTCTATATGAGAGGCCTTATTCCTTCACATCTCTTAAGTTCTTCCCATGATGCAAATTTTAAATACCTTGAACTCTTCAATACACCAGACTCTTTTTTCTTTCGCCGACTTGCTTACCAATCTTATCCTTTGACCAACAATCATTGACATTTTTTCACCTTATCCTCTAATAAAAACTTTAAATGAAACTCTTCCTTAGGTCTTTTGAAAATCAAAATTACACACTTTATGACTCAAACCATGTACAAGTCCTTCCAAATGCTCAATATTCAATGCGATCGATCATTTCTTACCTTACCAATTTATACCATGACACAACATACTACTATAAACATAGACTCACAATGAAAAACTTGAATTTTGAACCCAATCGTGTAACACAATTCCATAATCTATCAACATTAGCTCATACATTAAAGATCTTCACGAATTCACGTATCTTAGCCTATAATTGATCGCCTCTCCATTGATCTTACCGTATCATCCGCTAAAAATTCAACCATACTCATTATCAAACTTAAAATCACCAAAGAACTTTTTATCACACTCGAGCTGAACATCTTGTACACTGCTTTCTCAAGTCTTATCCAACAGTTTTTAACCAATCTGAGGAATCTGTGACACTATTACCCTAACCAGAGCAAAACAGACGAAACCACGCGTCTCTGAACCCAATTATCAACCCCTCTGAAGATACCTCTTTAGCCCTTACAATAAGAGAAAATATTCTTACTTTCACCTCTTTTTGAAGGCTACACTACAATCCCACTAATTCTTTCCATTATGGCTCTAGCTCCTTTCAATTCTATTCGAGTGGTATCCCAACACGTCATACAACTTTCCATAAAACCACACTACTTACCAAATAGTAGCAAACCATAACCTTAGATACTCAAAAGTCATCATTACCATACAAAATCCTTTAAACCAACAAACCTTATCATATAGTTGCATTCCAATCATAATTCATCATATAACCTTATTACAATCATGCTTAGTTAGCCCTTGCCATCACTACAAATTCAACATCACCATCAACATGATATTCAAAATCCAGCTATGCTAACCATCCAAGGGACTCACTCAATTTATATGCACTTTCTCACTAAAATTCTCAATTACCTTCACACAAGTATACTCGTTGGGACCTCCTTAATCCATAAGCTTGTCATCCTAATAGCGATCCACTTCCATGGAGCTTACAATGAAATCACCACTCATTTAAAATTCTCAAGATACCCTTTACAACCTAAACACATTAATACCGTACCAAAGATCCACCACTAAAATCTTCCTTAAAAAAATAATGCTTAATCTAAGTGTCCGTAATAACAAACTAGTTGGTTTCTCAAATGTAAATACAACACTGAATCTCATTATACGAGCATTTGATACAACTTATAACTCTTTAAGTAGTTAGTATTCACACTTGACAATCAACGTATCCATTTTCATATACCACTAATACCAAACTATGAAAGTCTTTTAGATCCACCCCTAGAACAGATCATACATATCGAGAAGATCGTACTCAAATAATTTTTTGCCCATTAAGTGACTACAATACGCTACCAAATCTTTTTGGTCTCTCATCCAAAGCGATATTCATTCTTTCGTAGATTAGGCCGATAACAGAAGTAACACACTCCATAACTTTAACCAAGTAAGCATCGATACCATTGTAGTAGTTGTGTCATGATCCTTTTTTATATACACTTAATATATAAAATCGTAGTAGAAATTCTAACCTCAATTGGTGCAACATTATTCTCATTATTCGCTAAGCAACCCATACATGTTATGAAAACTTTACTAAATGTATGTTTCAAAGTTAGTCATTCCTTAATCATTCCACTTCCAATAGTTAAACCACTCTAGATATTGTATATACCACACAAATACTATTCTCTCTACTGGGGTAACTAACCTTGCTCAACCCCTTCAACTTGCTGAAAATTCTGAATCTAATAACACTGTCTTTTCATAAGTTTATCACTTTCACTTTAGTATTAGGTCTAACATTCAAGCCATACACGACACACCAACTACTCACATGAGGAACTACGAACGAGTCATCACATAAGTGAGAATGAATGAAATAAAACGATAAGAACCAGAACGACAAAGGATGCACGATAGAGATTCAAGAAGTGAAGTTTTTTTTCCTAAGAGTCACTATAGCCTCTCGAAGATAAGTACAGACGTCTTCGTATCGATTCTCGAGACTCTACTTAGACTTGGCTTGTACACACGTGAGACCTATGAACCTGAGGTTCTGATACCATTTTGTCACGATCCAAAAATGGATGTGATGGCACTCATATTATCCCACCAAGACAAGTTAGCCTAAAACTCAACCATTACAATAAAATGCGGAAATTTTATAATAAACTAAAAAATACCCCCAAAATCTGGTTATCACGTGTACAAGCCTCTAAAGTATTACAATTGATTCAAAAGAAAAACACAAGTCTCAAATGACATTGTTTCTAGAATAGAACAAAATCATAAATAGGAGTAAGAAGGTCTACTGAAATGACAAGCAACTACCTCACAAACCTCCATAAGAAGCCTCAGACAAGGAGAAGAGAAAATATCACAGAGGTTCGGGCTAGTAACCTACAAAAATGTAGAAGCAAGGGGTGAGTACCAAACCACACGGTACTCAGCAAGTAAACTTCTAAACACAAGCTAAGGGAATAAAATACGGGTACTCCTTACACATCCACCGAACCTCCATAACTACAACCTGCATAAAACCAGCCCAACCTAACAGTTAACAGTTTACATAGCACCCAGCTCAACAACAATCACTTTAACAAATTATCCTCAACAACAAACTCAATATTCATCAATCACAACTTCCACAAAAAAAGGCACTCACAATATCAGCAACACACAAGATCAAGTTCATCAAATAGAGGTAATCAAATATCAAGTACTTTCCAACCACCAATAAAACATAAAATGATCAAGAATGAAGGATGTCATGGGATGCAATGCAATATGACACCATGAAATGATATGCCTCAGAATACCAAGTACTATCTCAACTGTATATACATGATACTCCTCGTAAATACATCGAGAGTTCATGACCCATGGGGGACTCGCGAGGTCCATATACTAACACAGACGATCTCCACATGTCTGTGTGGACGATCTAAACGCACTATCATAAATCAAACAAATTCTGCACGGACGATCTCCACGTGCCCAAATTATAATCTCAACATCTCACCATCCCCAACACGGACGATCTCCATGTGCCCAACTTATACTCAATCTCATCTTAATGCATGTGCACAATATGATTTCAATAAAAGGGATGATGCATCTCAATCAAATATCAATATGATATGTAATAACCTCAGCTATTACAAGTAAACGGGTTCAATAAATATCACAATCACACATATTAAATCAAGTCAATAATATACCATCCAATGCCCATATGCTTTGGCATTCTCGGATTACAATCCGCATTCTATAGTAATAAACTTTCCCTTTATAACACCGGTACTCATACCAATGCGGACCACACCATTGGTACGAGACCCCCATCCTTCGCCCTTACCCATGGTCTATTCCATTTTTAATTTTTTTTACTAGAAAAATGTTCTTCAACGAAGTTTACAAACAATTTTCAACACATCACACACAAACAATTAATCACATTGCCTTTTATTACCCCTTTTTCATCATTAGAATTAATCAATGTGGACAAGTCAACCCATCACCAAGTCTCATTACCCCCAAACACATATTACAAGGAAATACACGAATTCCATACACTTAACAAGGGTTTAGAAATCCACTTGCCTCAAATAATGGAACGATCACTTCGGGACTTGAGCCTCCCCTTTCGTTGGACTTCCAAATCAATACAATCTATTGGAATAAATAATCACAATAATATTTCAAAACTAACAACACTCACATTACTATGTGTCTAGTCTAGACCCGAAATTCACCAAAAATTATAGTCAAGTTCATAAGTCTTGATCCCAAGTAATATGTCAAGTCTCATATTTCTTAAAATTTCAAGCCTAAGATTAAGTCATAATTCCCCAATGTCATAAATCTAATGATATTAACCTAATATTTAATTAGGTCTATCAATATATCATAACTTTAGTAATAATAATGTGATATCATATTTCTAAATTACAACAGAAAGCACAAAGGTAAAATATGCGTCCAGCATCAACTTGTACGTTTACTAATTAACTATCACTATTCCTCACTTAAATTTCCAAAAGATCACTCACTGTCCAATGATTACCAACTAATCATTATTCAATGATTGCACCCTTAACCCATTTTTCCCACTCATAGTTCAATTTTATATATATATTTATTTTACTCAACCCACCTTCCTTAATTATCTTTCATAACCAATATAATATTAATTCTAACAATCATAGCCGCTCGTTAATTAGAAAAGAATGAACAATTGCATCGATATTAAGTTATGGTGAGTATTCCCCCGCCCTTTTTCCTTTTTCCTTCTAAAATAATTATGTACTAAAGTGGCAAACCCTAATAACTTATTTTAATAAATAATTATGAACTTAGTTCATTAGTCACAAACTAAAATTAATTATTTAAAATCACCCGTCAACTTAAACAATCTTAATTAACAAATAGATTCAAAAAAATTTCAAACCAACTTCACCGACAGATCAAAATTGACTCAGACAACTATCAGAAGGGTAAAGGTAATCTTTATGATAATTTCCAAAAATAATTTTCCGGGTCATTACAATATCATGATCTAAATGAAATTTTTCATCTTGTTTATAATTTATTCTATCATTATCTGATACATATATATGCTCTAATCATTTCATTTAGTTATATCATGTCTTACAGGCAGCAAAGCGTGACAAATTACAAGCAAAATCACTCTCACTCTCATATACCACTTCCATACTTATATATCTGCCACACTAAGAATCATATTATCCTTTTGCACTAGTCATACCATCTTATGCTCTAATCTTATCTATTCAAGCTGCTATCGCTTCTATTCGAATCTTGTACCATTCTTTTATTTTTATAAATTTCATTCATTCCTAAATCTAAAAATTAGACACAAATTTGATTTTCGTAAAATCAGAGATATGTAGGCGACTTAAAATCAAAGTCTCGGTCACACCATTTTCACAACTTCACATCATTTCATTTGGTCCGAGTGACACCTTTCCGTTAGTCAGAGAAAATTAGCTACTTAGTCAATGCCTTTGCCCATCAATTCATCCTTCATTCTCGAGCAAAGAAAGACAGTTGTTTACATCTAGTTTTGACCTACCTATAACCTTTCTCGGATTGCTATTCAATTAAATATGTATATTAAAACCTATATCCTTTATTGTATGCGTTAACTGTATTTTTTATTTATCTAATTAAATATATACTATAGTATTCATAATTTACAAAATTAGTAATATTATTATTGTTATCACTATCATTATTATATTTATTTTTATCAATCGTTAAACTTGAAATGATTATTTTCATATTTTTATATTTTTCGTATCTATTTTTATATTGTGTAATATAGGTAAGTGTGTTTATTTTATATGAAAATTATTATTATGTGTAGTATATTTATTAATTAAATAATAATTTATTTGATCTTCCTCCAAATTATTTAAATCATTGCCTTTTTTATTTAATTTATTTAAATTCTAGCCGTTTTAGTCAATTTTGTGTCAATTATAGCTCATTTAATTAATTATGACCCAATAAATTTCATATCTGAAATCCCAATTAACCGTCTATCACATCTTTATCGATATCCAAGACTCAGCGTCAGTCGTTCATCTTAATGATGCAATGGTCCAGATTTGTTAACCCATTTCTTTCCTATTTTAAACCAATACACCCTAACCGTAATAACTTCATTATTTCTCCATTTTCAAAAAGATCACCAGCATCGAACTCTCCCCTTTCTTTTCCTTTCACTATCCAAAATCATTGTGATGGCCAGCGGACCACCATAAACACCACTGTCTTGCCATCTCCAGCGGATGAAACCATCATGCAATGTATAACCACCACCGATGTACCCATATCCCTCACGACGTCACTCAAGTTATATAGACTACTAAGACTGTTGTGTCTCTAGTCTCTTCTTCTATTCTCCGTCAAGGTTGAAGGACATCGATCATTGAAAAGAGCATTGTTGCTGCACCACTCCATCGGTGAGGGCAAAATGATTAGCGCAAGAGAACTCCGTTCAGCAGTAGTACTACACAACGCCACCAGTATGTGCAAAAGACTATCGGCAAACCTCCTCCTATCTCTCTCTCTCTGCCTTATGATCATCGCCAGCGAGATGCCAATGTAATCTCCATTAAACTTCTAGATGCATGTTTGGCAGATTTTATTCTTTGGTTAAAGACGACAGACCACTAAAAGTATGTACACAACATGATGATATTCATGTTCTTATGATAAATATTATGCATGTACGACTGAAAGTCTTAATAACATTTTGTTATTTACCTGAAGGCTAGAAATCATCATGTCATTAAGTTAATTGATGTCCTCTTTTTATTTATTTAGGTATCTAGTTGTAGACAATAAAATTCGCATCAAGAACGGAAAAGTATCGCAACAATCGTATTTATTATTTTAAAGTACGGGTGTTACAATCTCTATGATTCTTGTGAATTCACCTTTTCGGATAAAATTCAAGGGCTCTTGAT
Source organism: Solanum acaule (assembly GCA_036250505.1). Classification (NCBI taxonomy): domain Eukaryota; kingdom Viridiplantae; phylum Streptophyta; class Magnoliopsida; order Solanales; family Solanaceae; genus Solanum; species Solanum acaule. Next base: position 42,864 of record JAJOOR010007773.1, on the reverse strand, counting down.
CTTGATCTTGAATTTTTTATTTGTTCTAGGACTTAATCTTTGATTCAAAGGCCTTTGGAGCTTGTTCTTAAATCTTTGATAAATTTGAACTTGAACTTGAACTTGAACTTGATCTTGACTTTATACTTGAATTCAAGGGCTTCGAGCTTGATCTGGAATTTTCACTACAACAAATTTCGTCTAAGGCCACACCAAATCTAGACAATGCTTAAAAAGTGTTGCCAAAAGTACCTAAGGGAACACTTTCAAGGCGTAACTTTTGTATACGATTTTTGGCCACCAAAACTTTGGCAACACTTTTAAAGTGTGCTCTTTGTAATTATTGGTTACACGTTATAAGCATTTCCAAATAATAAAATAATTGGCAACACTTATTTATATATATGACCACACTTTTAAGTGTGCTATATTTGAAACCCTAAAAACAACACTTTACAAGTATGCCCTATTAAGTCTCAAAATTTTTTACCTAAAAAATAAAATATTCCCCCTATATATCTATTTTTCACCCGATTTCTAAAAAGCAAGAGTGCCCTAATTTTGTTCTGGCGTTTTTTCTTTCTTTCATACGGGTTTCTCTGGGTGCCTCTCAACTATTCATCAATTTTATCACGCATCTGAAGGGTATCTTCAATGAAATCACTTCTTTTGGTTTGTCCATTTCTCCATGGTAAAGCAAGGATTTTGGTTTGTCGATTTCGCGATTGAAAAACACTAATTTTGATTTGTCAATTTTTGGCAGATCTGTTTGAGTTCAACTAATAAATAATTTGAAATATTGTAGTTAGCAATGGCTAAGGACCCTGAGGTTGCTTTCTTTAAGAAGCTGGAGGGCCTTCAACCTTGTGAGGTCTCAGAACTAAAAGATGGTACTCACATATTCGCTGTTTATGGTTGAAGCTACTTATATTGCTGAATAATTGTTTTTTGTTGCTGCAAAACAGCTTCTAATTCATTATTGATTGTCCAATGCTAAATTCGCAAGGCTGAATTTTGATCTGATTTCTGCAGGAGATAATTTCTTTAAGCCAGCTACTTATATAATTGAGGCTCTTTGTGCCAAGTCATATGAGGATACTACTGTTAAGCTCAAGGAAATCTAGGCTCAGATTTTGAGGAAGAGAAATGAGCTTCGGCAGTTTGAAATCGAATATAGAAAGGTTTACTTCTGGACAATATTTATCATCGGTGATCGATTGTTTCAGATATGCTCATTGTACTATTTTCCATGTGATGTTAATATGCATTGGCACACTTCCAGGAAGTAACCAACAAATACAACCAAGAGAAGTTGCCTGTGAGTTTCTGCTGCTAGTCTCATCGTCTAAATATCATTTTCATAAATGTGCTCGTATTGAGATGTTAATTCCCCTCGAAGTTCTTCAAGTTTATTTCTCATGAAAAAATTAGCGACTCGAGAATAGTTAATTAGAATTTAGAGCCATCATTAATGCATCTCTTTATTGTTTAGACTCTACTTTTCTTAGTTCCTTCTATTACCTGATTGTTCCTTTGCACTGATTAAATATTGTTGTTTGTAAAGGTTGATGAGATGCTGAAACAATGAGACAACATACACTCTTCATTCACAGTTTCAAGGTCAATTGCTAATCTAAGTGGCAGTGGGAGCGGGCATTTCAGTAATGGAAGTAGCAGTAAAATCCTTGGCGAAGATTATAAAACTGATAGTCCACGGGAAGATGGAAGCTCAGACTCCAAAGACAAGTCATCAAAGAAACGATGGTTCAACCTAAACTTAAAGGATCAGATAAAAAGAACTGAAAAGTTGACGATTATCTATATTCTATACTTGATCCCAAGTCTTAGAGTTCTTGAATTGCTATCAAACGCCAAGGGGGCAGGTATTGCGATACCGAAACAAGTCTCTTCATACATTCTTTGTTCTATTTGTTAGTTTGTGCATTTCCCAGATGCATTTTGACTTTAGGGAAGTGATGTTTGAAATATATAAAGGTGGTGTTTGTATGCATGATAACAACAATGAAGATTATCAAGCTGATGAGATTGTAGTATAACACAATGATGCTCAAAATTGTTGTTGACGCTCTCTTTAAAAGCATAGTGCTTATCACTCTGATTTTGCAGGAACCCTCATGTTTATATTCTTGTGTCTATCTCTTCTTATGCATATGTTATTGAGCCATTATTGATGCAAATATTGCTGATCCATTTTTGATTGAAGTTGACCAGTTTTTCACCTCGCTTGCCCTGCTTCCCCTATTTTTTATGGTATAATATTGCTAAGTTTTATTAATTGCAAAAGTATCCTAGTAATTTTTACTTTTCTCTGAAGTGAGATTCCTTGAAAGCACATTTATGATTTGTCGGCATTTTGCAGACAATTATTACAAACGTAATAGGAATGCTCAATATTTCAACTGTATTGCACGTTCTCAAAGCTCAATTTGACTGCAACAAGTATGTTTAAGTTTTGATCCAAATTTATCAAGTTTTGCCTTGACAAGTTTCTACTGTGGGACTTCTACTTGATCTATAGTTTCCAAATGGTTTATTGTTTGTACAATGGTAAAAGTAAACTACTTTATCTCTGTTGTAAAACTAAAGCAAAATAAGACAAGAAATATTGAAGATGATAATAGAAATAAGAAGACAAGAGATGAGAGCTTTTCTTATTCTTCCAAATAATCAAGTGTCTACAATATTCACCCTTATGCATCTATTTATAGTGTAATATAGATGCATACAAAAGGTTAGTCATAAACATGACATTAACATGAATATAATGGAGGAGGTTATGAAAGTGAAAGGTTACAAGAATAATGGTTATAAAGTTGGAGGTTATGGAGGTTATGGTTATCTTCATAATGGAGAAAAGTAATGGAGATAATGGGTGAGAGTATCTTCTTGGTGTAGTGGACATCCACACTATAATATTTTATAACACTCCCCCTTGGTTGTCCATAGACACTATGCCTCATTTTACCTTACTAGGAAAAAACCCCGTGGGAAAAAATCCTAGTGAAGGAAAAAGAGTACACATATAATTTTATACTCTTTGAAAGTTGCCTCGTTGAAAACCTTACCAGGAAAATCCAATTGGGATAAAATCATGGTTAAGGAAAAGAATACAACACATATTTTTCTCCCCCTATACAAACGTTACTTGATATCTCGGAGATGATGCATTCCAATCTTATATCACAACTTCTCAAATATTGATGTTGGCAATCCTTAGTGAATAAGTTTACAAGATTATCACTTGAATGGGTCTTTGAACGCCAATCTCATCATTTTGTTGAAGATCATGTGTGAAAAAGACTTTTGGTGAAATATGCTTTGTTCGATCTCCTTTGATTATATCCTCCCTTCAATTGAGCTATTTATTATTTTTGTATATGGTGGTTGGAATATCCTTTTCGAAAGAAAATCACATATTCTGAATATGATAGATCATGATTCCAACCAAACACACTCCTGACTTAATTCATAGATCAATATTATTTTTGCATGATTTGAAGAAGTGGTTACTAATGTGATTCTTTGAATTTCCAAGATATTGTTGTGTCTCCATATGTAAATAAATATTCCATTTTCAATCAAGCTTTATGCAAATCAAATAAATATTCTGCATCTACATAATCAAATCATTTCTGACTCGGGGATTGATCATTTCAATTTTATTGAAGCTCGTCTTTTCTCTGAAAGAAATCACACATCTTCTATGTGTTGAGTCACTTGCTTTGTTAGTTTTTTGTCATAACTTGAATGACAATATGACAATCCTTTCACATAACTTTCGTTATGTATATCAAACAATCTTCTAGCATTTGCATAACCATCAATCTATAAGTGCACCAATTGCACTAATACGTGACATTTTAAATAATTTTCATGAGATAAAAAAAAAAATTTCTTTGTGTTAAGTAGTCTCAAAACCATTGGGTACTCAATGGAATTGCTTTAAGACCTTTTAAATCTTTCAAGATTTTCATATAACCTTCATCGTCTAGTTAGACATAATAATAAATCATTATGCATATTCAAGTATTTCATCTATTGCCAGACTGAAACAATTTTCACTGCATTCACCACCGGAGAATATATCTCCATTTAATAATGTCAGGATTTTTGCGAAAACTCTTTATGCCCTGAGGCACAAACCACACTTTATATCTTACAGTTATACTTTTGCACAATGATTCATTTGTACCACACTGACATTATATTTTGATCCATGAACTATAAGATCAAAAACATCTCTTTTCTAAGTGAAGAAAATATTCTTGAATAGTGTCAATCATTTATCTATCCACACTATAAGACAGATTCAAATTTAAGATCCTCGTAACCATTTATAGCATTGAGTGCTACTTCATATCAAGGTACCGTCGGCGGTCATTTTGATATCGATTCCAATACTATATAACTTATCGAGATCTCTTCATTTTGCATTTTTTTTAGGTACCTGAACCTTTGTCAAGGTTTTATGAAGTGTTATGTCATAGTGCTCTTTCAAAGGACTTACCTCATTATCATGACCATTTTGATATTTGCTCCTCTCCTTCCTCAAGGAGTTTTATGTTTGGAATTGATTAGTCTATCACGCTTTTGGCATACCATAGACTCTGTCCTTCAAGGACTATTTATTGGAGCATTTGCAGCTTAATTAAAATATTGAGTCAGCAAATACATCTGGCAATTTATTTGCAACATTTTGTAGATGAATTATCTCTTGAACTTCCAAGTTCATATTTTTTTTTGACGAGGATCTAGATAATTCACCCCACACATAATTTTTAGTTGTTAAACATATCTCCCCCTAATGTTAGGAAATCTAACATTTCCCCCCAACCTCATTTGGGGATCCATCTTTGTGCGTGGTGGAGCAATAAAATCATATGTGCACACGTCAAATATTTTAGATGGAAATTATTTGGTTCCTAACCCTGAACCAATTGTGATGGGAGAACCTTGTTGACTTGATTCATACATGTTAAATAAACTCATCTCGTACCAAAATTTATTTGAGAGACATAATCATTGGTCTAGCTATAATTGGAGGCAAACAATTTTTGTTAAAAACCAACCAGTATTATCAACATAATTTTATAGTTTGGAACTGTGCTCTTAATTTAACAATTTGAGCAAACAATCGTACAAAAACCAATTTGTAAGTTGATACAAATGCACATGTGACCATACCATAGATGCATCTATTAAATCATAATAGTAAGCGGTCCACATGGCAGGTGAACGGGCTCATATTCACCTTTTTATATGTTCCAAATAATTTCAGGGGATACAATCCCAACCTTAGCTGGTACAATGATCATTTTATTATGAGAACAAGCAACACAAGAGAATTCTTGAAGAATCTTTTATTTCTTCAAACATATAGTCACCTGAATTCTCAATTTCTTTTGCATCACATTTGAATCGGAATGGCCAACTGATTATGCCAACTAATATTTATTCTAGTAAACTTCTAGTTTACTTTTGCATGTTATTCCATCATCATGTCCATATTTGTATACAACAAACAACGAGAAAAAATGGGTAATCTTATACGTAAATATTTATAATCCACTTTGGTTGTAATAATTTGAAGATATTAAATCTTCCCATAATTTATAGTCTCAATATAATATTTTTTTCTTTTCAATTCTTCCGAAACTTAAAAAGTTTCTTTTGAGACTTACTACAACCCCAATATTATGAACAATTTCATTCCTGCGGATAGTAACATATTAGCCCTTTCTGAACTCTCAATTAATTTTGTGTACTACCACAAATTTCACAACGCCATTCTTATGGTGACCATCTCCTTCAAGGAGAAAATTATTATTATTGTCATGGTTAAAATTATAACATGCAAGACTTATTTCTTGACAACCAATGACAAATTTGTGTTACCACACAACAATATTTATTTTGGTCATGGCAACAACCTTTATAAGAAAGAATTATTTTTTCTTTTGTCCTTCAATAGTTCATAATTTAACATACCACAATATTTGTGTAGTACTTAAAGTATATGACTAAATGACCATTTATGTCATAATATTTCTTTTCAATCTCTCAAATCTCGCGTAGAGGTGAGATGTGATATTTATCCAACAATATATGAACATGTTCTCATCCATAAGAACACAAGTCACATTTTCTTTAAGAAATGGACCATAACTATTTCAACATGCTCCATAAGTTTTTATTAGAAACTCATTGTCATGCTTTCACATTTATCAAATTTATGTGACTCACCTCAACATACTTTAAGAGGTCAAATGTACCAAATGTACTATCAATTTGTATTCCTTTATTTTGATGGAGGATTTACAAAAAATTTCAAATTGGGTTGCACCAACAACAATGTGGCCAATAACTTTTCATACCACTTTAATGAATAAAAATTACCTTCACATTTTGAAGGATCATCTTAAGAATCCATATTGTTCTTCCTTTTAATTACCATAATGATGACCATTAACATTTTACCACGCCTATATTCATACATTAAATCACTTGTCATCTTTCAGACATATTATACACTGCTACCACATTTACATAAGAGAATGGAGTAAATCAATTGGGTGGATTTTATGACTTTTCACCAAAATTTCATTATTTTGCCTTAGTCATCATCATATTATCACTATAGTGCATTAGGACTTAAACCCAATGTTTTATCCATATAAAGAAGCCTTAGCCCATAAATCAATGGGACTTGAACCCACCATATTATTATCATGACGCACCGAGACTTTAACTCGATGTCTTACACACTTGGTGCAATGAAACTTGAATTCATCATCTTACGCTCAATCATTGTCTTAATAAATCATAGCGTTACCAAAAAAATAAATATCGAAACCCATAAATATAATCTGAATTTGACTTAAAACATAAGAAAAATGAACAAAATCAATTAATTAAAATAACATGTTGGAATCATGTAAAAGTCCAAGTTAAAATGAATTAAACCTTTTTAACATACCTTCTCAATATTGTTAAGAAGATTTAATATAATTTACTAACTATTTTAAAATAACCACAAAACAAACTTTGTTAGTAAAAATAATATATTAATAACTCAACAAGTAAATGTTTAGATAAAGAAAAATAAAGAGGTACAAAAGTAACCAATAATGATAATCCAATCAATATGTATATGCCACATAACTCAACAACTTATCTTTTAATAAAACAAGATCATCAAGAACAATTTCTTTACAGATTATTAACTTACAAAACTAATTTTACGTTTTAAATATATAAGTTATCAAATTAAAAGTTTGCTCAAAGTAAAAGCAACTTGTTGGACTCATATGATTTTGAGATGGTAAGAAAACTAATGATGCATAATCAAAAGTAAAATATAAAATAGATTATATAGTAATTTACCTTGTTTCCGAGAGAAAAATAAACACAAATATTTTTACCTTCTTTATATTTACTTTGCTTCAATCCTTCAATAGTAGAACAATCGTGCTGATAACGTGTTGTAAAACTAAAGAAAAATAAGACAAGAAATATTGAAGATGATAATAGAAATAGGAAGACAAGAGATGAGAGCTTTTCTTATTCTTCCAAATAATCAAGTGTCTACAATATGAACCCTTATGCATCTATTTATAGTGTAACATAGAGGCATACAAAAGGTTAGTCATAAACATGACATTAACATGCATATAATGGAGGAGGTTATGGAAGTGAAAGGTTACAAGAATAATTGTTATAAAGTTGGAGGTTATGGAGGTTATGGTTATCTTCAGAATTGAGGTAAGCAATGGAGATAATGAGTGAGAGTAACTTCTTGGTGTAGTGGACATCCACACTATAATATTTTATAACAATCTCTTAAAATTTTGAAAGACTACCAATTTTTACAAGCGTATAACTATCTTGGTATCTTCAATGTTAGTATAATGGTGATTGCTACATTATTTTTTGTTTGTCTCTTGCAGGTTGAAAGCATTGGTAGCTATTCTCAAGGTTCAGCCATGACTTGACATTGTCATATGGAAGAAGTATCCCGTAATGAAATCTCTTTTGCATGTTTACATGGATCCAAGTTAATTGGTAGGCAATAAAATTACCTCATTTCCCCTTACAAACAAGTATCTTATTTACTTATATCATAGTGCAATTTTTGGTTCACTATTTCAGTTTCATGGCTTTTGCCTTTGCATGTATGGAAATATCAAGAACATTACTTCCTTTTAGTGTGACAGCAAAAATATGCTACAACATGTAAGTCTAAGCTATAGTCATTAGAATTCTAGCTATTAAAAGAGACAAAGGGAGAAAAAATATAGTGATGCAGTGCTCTTGTTGCAGTACCCCTAATTTACTAAACGTCTAGATTATTGCTTGTCGAATTGGATGTACGTTTTGAAGTAGCTTTAGGTTTAGTGAATTTAAACTGTATTCCACGTTCGGAAACATCTAAAGGTTTTCACTTACCATATGATGTGGTGGTGTTGATTTCTTAAGGATTTTCTCTCATCTGAAACCTCTTAAATATATTTAGTTTTATTTTAGGAGTTTGGTGTAAAATGTGGGTTTCATTTGCTTACTTATAAGTTGAAATTACTCATAGTTTTCCTCTTCTAGCTAAATCGCTGACCAATGCTTTCTTTTTTTGAGGTGTATGAATTCATTGAATTATCATTGAAGGGAACTTATACAAAGTCCAAGAAATTGTTTAGCGCTCTTCACTTTTTCGCATCAAACACTATTCATTTTCCATTTAAGTTTTAATGTTATTCCTTTAATTCTTCATGATTAATTCTTTTTTAAATTCATGGCATTTTATTATTTGATGATACTATTTGAATAAATATTATTAATTGATTTCTTTGTAATTTTAAATGTCATATTATGAATATGTAGGAAAATGCGGAAGATCCAATTTGAGATGGTGACCTCAAAGTCAATGATATATCAAACTGAATGATGAAAGACTTTTTGAATAATAATGTTTAAATATAAATTATTATTATTTTCAGTTCATTGCAAATGCATATTTTGAAATGTTATTTCAATATGTGTATTATACTTCTTGTGTTGTTTATTGAAGATTATTGCAAATCTATACATTTAAAATTATTTTGAGTTGTTTATTAGATAGTTTAATGCTTAAGACCATCTAAATAAGATAATATTATATTTTATGGTTACAGAATATATGCAAAATAAAATTGTGGCAACATTTCACAAATGTTTGTTTTAGAGGGGATACAAAAGGCCACACTTTTAAATTGTTGCCTATAAGATAGAAAAGGCACGCTTTAAAAGAGTAGTTTGAGATCATGAAAATTGTTGTCATAGTATGGGTGACAAGCGTGGCCCTTGTTGGCCTAAGGCAACACTTACAAACTGTTTTCTAAAGCAACACTTGAAAAGTGTGGCCTTAGGGTAAGGGTTACACAAGTTTAGGCCACCCCTACAAAAGTGTAGCCTAATGTCGAAAAGTGTGGCCTTGGATCAAAGACCACACTTTTTCATAGTTTTGGCTACACTTTTCTGGGGTGGTTAAACACATAAAATGTTGTAGTGTTTGTATTCTTGATCTTGATTTGTGGATTTGATGAACTTGATATGGACTTGAACTTGATGATTTTGGATTCAAGGGATTTGGAGCTTGTTCTAGAATCTTTGATGAACTTGATATGGACTTGAACTTGATGATTTTGGATTCAAGGGATTTGGAGCTTGTTCTAGAATCTTTGATGAACTTGAACTTGATCTTGATTTAGATCTTGAATTTATACTTGAATTCAAGGGCTTCGAGCTTGATCTTGATTTGTGGATTTTATGAACTTGATATGGACTTGACTTGATGATCTTGATCTTGGATTCAAGGGCTTAGGAGCTTGTTTTGAATCTTTGATGAACTTGAACTTTATCTTGATCTTGACTTTTACATGAATTCAAGGGCTTCGAGCTTGTTCTTGAAACCGATGGTCTTGATCTTGATCGTTCTTGATCTTGATCATTCTTGAACTTGATCGTTCTTGAACTTGACCGTTCTTGAATTCTTGAATTCCCGAACTTGTAGAGAAATCTGCGACTTTTGATCCACGAACTTTCTCTAGCTTCTTGTTAGAATTCATGGTTACTTTACTAAATTATGAGGACTCCTATTTATTGTTTTAGACTAGAGGAGTTGTGATAGGAATAGGATTCCCTTCGTCCAATCAGATTAAGTGACATGACATATAGGCTTTACCGAGTGGGATTTAATTAAATCCATATTTATTGAATTTAAATAATTAACCCAATTATATTAATTCATAATATTTTTTTGGACTACTATATTCATGAATTAAATATAGTCAAAATTATTTATTAATTTATATTTAATAAATTTTAAATGATTACAAATACCCCTGCTTCAATTCTTGTCGAGATATTTTATCTTTCAAAGACTAGGCTTGAAACATTTGAAGATTTCAACTTGCAGACTTAATGAATTTGAAGACTTCATCTTGCAGACTTGAAGAATTTGATGATCTCAACTTGTAGGCTTTAAAGAATATGAAGACTTCAACTTGTAGGCTTGAAGAATTTAAAAACTCCAACTTGCATGCTTAAAGAATTTGAAGACTTCAACTTGCAGAATTGAAGAATTTGAAGACTTCAACTTGCAGACTTGGAGAATTTGAAGACTTCAACTTGCAGACTTGGAGAATTTGAAGACTTCAACTTGCAAACTTGAAGAATTTGAAGACTTCAACTTGTAGACATGGAGTATTTGAAGACTTCAACTTGCAGACTTGAAGAATTTGAAGACTTTAACTTGCAGACTCGAAGAATTTTAAGGCTTCAACTTTTATACTTAGATATTTTGGAGACTCCAAGTTTTGAAACAACTCATATTCACAAGGGTTTACCCCCATTGAGTCACCACCATTTGGTGCAATTCTGAAGTTTGAAGACTTCATCTTGCAGACTTGCTTGTAGGCTTATACAATTTGAAGACTTCAACTTGTAGGCTTGAAGAATTTGAAAACTTCAACTTGCAGGCTTAAAGAATTTGAAGACTTTAACTTGAAGACTTGAATAATTTGAAGACTTCAACTTGCAGACTTGGAGAATTTGAAGAGTTCAACTTGCAGACTTGCTGAATTTGAAGAGTTCAACTTGCAGACTTGGAGTTTTTGAAGACTTCAACTTGCAGGCTCGAAGAACAACTTGCAGACTTGAAGAATTTTAAGACTTCAACTTGCATACTTAAAGATTTTGGAGACTCCAAGTTTTGGAAGAACTCATATTCATAAGGGTTTTCCGCCATTGAGTCACCACCATTTGGTGCAAGTCTGAAGTTTGAAGACTTCATCTTACAGACTTGAAGAATTTGATTATTTTATCTTGTAGGCTTAATGAATTTGAAGACTTAAACTTGTAGGCTTGAAGAATTTGAAAACTTCAACTTCCAAGCATAAAGAAATTAAAGACTTCAACTTGCAGACTTGAAGAATTTGAAGACTTCAACTTGCACACTTGGAGAATTTGAAGACTTCAACTTGCACACTTGGAGAATTTGAAGACTTCAACTTGCAGACTTGAAGAATTTGAAGACTTCATCTTGTAGACTTGGAGTATTTGAAGATTTCAACTTACAGGCTTGAAGAATATGAAGACTTCAACTTGCAGACTTGAAGAATTTGTAGACTTCAACTTAAATACTTTGGAGACTTCAAGTTTTGAAGCAACTCGTATTCATAAGGGTTTTCCCCTATTGAGTCACCACCATTTGGTGCAACTGTGAACTTATAATATGGTTCGAGCACAGTGAAGAGGATCAAGTCACAATGTAGTTCCGAGAGAGTGATTTTTTTTGTTTTCTTTTACATTGTGGTGTCGTACACAGTTTATACTCTTGCGGGCCAGGAGTGACATACAGTTTATGCTTGTATCTTAAGGAATGCTTTTTACTTGAAGATTTACTCAAATTTGAAGAGCTTTATGATATAGAATTTGGGCTCGCGTTTCAAGGAGCATCTCAACTTGAAGATTTAACTCAAATTTGAAGATCTTTGTGACATATAGTTTAAACTCATGTTTCAAGGAGTATTTCAACTTGAAGATTTAACTCAAATTTGAAGAGCGTTGTGATATACATTTTAAGCTCATGTTTCAAGAAGTATTTAAGCTTGAAGATTCAACTCAATTCGAAGACCTTTGCGACATGCAGTTTAAGCTTGTGTTTCAAGGAGTATTTCAACTTGTAGATTTAACTCAATTTTGAAGAGATCTGTGACATACAATTTAAGCTCGTTTTTCAAGGTGGATTTCAACTTGAAGATTTAACTCAAATTTGAAGAGCTTTGTGACATACAGTTTAAGCTCATGTTTCAAGGAGCATTTGAGCTTGAAGATTTAACTCAAATTTGAAGAGCTTTCCCGCTTAGAGATTTAGCTCGAATTTCAAGAGTCTTGTGATATAAAATTTAGGCTTGTGCATCTAGGAGAATTTAATCTTGAATATTTATCTTTAATTTAAAGTGCTTTATGATATGAAGGTTTAACTCAAATTTCAATAGCTTTCCCAACTTAGAGATTTAGCTCAAATTTTAAGAACTTTTAAACTTATAAATTTAGCTCAAATTTTAAAAGCTTTCTGACATGCAGTTTTAGGCTTGTGAATCTAGGAGCATTATAACTTGTAGTTTAGGTGCATGTGATGATGAGCCTTTAACTTGAAGATTTAATTCTAATTTTATGAGCTTTGTAACTTAGAGATTTAACTCAAATTTGAAGAGCTTTCAAACTTAGAGATTTAGCTCAAATTCGAAGAGCTTTGTGATATAAAGTTTAGGCTCGTGAGTATAGGAGCGTTATAACTTGCATTTAGGCTCATGCGGTGAAGAGCATTGTAACTTGCAGTTTAAGTTCACGTGTTTAGGAGTATTGTAACTTTCAATTTAACCTTATGTGTTAAAGAGCGCCTAGATATACATTGAATCTTCAAAGTCATCTTCAGATGCATACTTTCCCCCACTTTGGAGTTATTCTATATTTTCATCTTCATAAGGTTCATAGATAGGAGATCGTTGATATTCTCTTAAAGTCATGCTTAATTCCATGTCATGTGAACGAGTTGTCAACTCTTCGAATGTATTGAGCTTTAATCCTTGCAAGATGTAGTGAAGACCCTAATTCATGCCTTGGATACACATCTCAATGCTAGAACTTTCACTAAGGCGATCTTTGCAGTTGAAGCTCAAACTTCTCCAGCGATTGATAAAATCAACATCTTCACCTTGACGAGACTTTGTAAGTTCAATCATACTAACGACATGTCTTGTGCTATAGAAACGACTAAGGAACTCTTGCTCTAATTGCTCCCAACAATCTATAGAATTAGGTTCAAGGTCGGTGTACCAATCAAAGGCATTTTCTTTGAGAGATCGAACGAACTCTTTAACAAGATAATCATCATATGTACCAGCATTATTGCAAGTCTCGATAAAGTGCGCAATATGTTGTTTGTGATTTCTTTTTCCATCAAATTGTTGAAGCTTAGGTGGTTGATAGCTCTCAGACATTTTTCAAGTTATCAATCCGTTGTGTATATGGCTTTGCATACGTGGGATAAAATTTGGATGAAGACTCAAATTTGTCTTTGATAGCCTTTATGATAAAGTCCTTCAATTGACCAATGAGAAACAAACCTTCAGCGGAGAGATGAATCTCTTTGATCTTTGTCTGCTTTATGCAAGACTCTCATTCGTCTTGAATTTTAGGAAGTTTTAGAGGTGCCTGACTCGATCTTCTCTCAATTATGCTATCCATCTTATTTGTTAGCTTGGAAAGTTTAACATCTTGTTGATGTCCGCACTCTGTCAAGCCTTCAATCACTTTTGTCAAGCTTGCTAGTTGTTTTTCTATAGTGAAAGTCATTTTGACATTTTTTGATGCTTGAAAAGTTGAGATGAGAGGTAGAGATTTTCCCACTGGGAGTGCTAGAATTGGTAGACAATAAAATTTTGATCGAGAAAATAATAATCAAGAACGGAAAAGTATCGCAACAATCGTATTTATTATTTCAAAGTGCGAGTGTTACAATCTCTATGATTCCCCTGAATTCGCCTTTTCAGATAAATTTCAAGGGCTCTTGTGCTTGATCTTGAATTTTTAATTTGTTCTTGGATTCAAGGGCCTTTGGAGTTTGTTCTTGAATCTTTGATGAATTTGAACTTGAACTTGATCTTGAGTTTATACTTGAATTCAAGGGCTTCAAGCTTGATCATGAATCTTGTAGTCTTGATCTTGATTTGTGGATTTGATGAACTTGATATGGACTTGAACTTGATGATCTTGGATTCAAGGGCTTTGGAGCTTGTTCTTGAATCTTTGATGAACTTGAACTTGATCTTGATCTTGATTTTATACTTGAATTCAAGGGCTTCGAGCTTGATCTTGAATCTTGATCTTGATTTTTGGATTTGATGAACTTGATATGGATTTGAACTTGATGATCTTGATCTTGGATTCAAGGGCTTTCGTGCTTGTTTTGAATCTTTGATGAACTTGAAGGATCTTGATTTTTATTTGAATTCAAGGGCTTCGAGCTTGTTCTTAAATTCGGTGGTCTTGATATTGATCATTCTTGAACTCTTGAATTCCTGAACTTGTAGAGAAATCTGCAGCTTTTGATCCATGAGCTTTCTCTAGCTTCTTGTTAGAATTCTTGGTTCCCTTTCTGAATTATGAGAACCCCTATTTATAGTTTTAGAATATAGTAGTTGTGATAGGAACACGATTCCTTTCGTCCAATCAAATTTAAGTGACATGACATATGGACTTTATAGAGCGGACTCTAATTAAATCCATATTTATTAAATTTAAATAATTAACCCAATTATATTAATCCATACTATTTATATGGACTGATATATTCATGAATTTAATATAATCTGAATCATTTTATGAGTTTATATTAAATAAATTTTAAATGATTACACTAGTTTCATGATTCTTGATTTTGACTCAATGAATCTTGACAGAAAGATTTGATTCAATTTTTTCCAATTTGATTATTTGTTTTCTAATCAATTTGAACAATTCTCCTTACTGACTGAGCCTTGATTTAGTCTTGCATTTAAGTTATTACAAATTGTTTTAATATAGACTAATTCTTTTGCATGACTAAGTTTACATTACTAATGCTTTAAATTGATTCATTTAACCTTATATAAATTTTGGCAGATTTTTTTTACTTACTTGCTTTGGTTATGGTAAAAATTATTATAACGTGTAAATATTGACACTTGATTTGGGTTGCATAATTATTTCTTTTCTTTATTTAACATAATTATTTCTTTTTGCCTGATTTTACATAATATTAAATTATGGGCTGGTCATAATTGATCTTTCTTGTCCTAGATAAAATTTAGACAAATTCTTACATGTTTAATTTTGATAAGGCTTTACTCGTTTTGGTAAAAAAAAGTTTACTAATTTTTCCCTCCTTGTTTGTTTAAGGAAAATAATATTTCAGATTTTGCTCTAAATTAATATTTTTTTTCCTTACTAATGTTCCCTCTTATTTACTATATAAGAAGACTCTTATTTCGTTCTTTACTTACGTTTTTATTAGCACAACACACCCGTACTCTAAAAAAATATAAGAATTCTCTAAGCATAATACTTTCAGAGTTCTTCTGTTCTGGGCTGCTGTATTGAGTTGAATTGGAAAATCAAGTTTTGTTTGTTAAAATAATTATCTGCTTAACCAGTTAGTAATCCTTACTAGCATTATTTTTTATTCTTGCATTCTTTATTTATTTTCTTTAAGTTTATGAAAAGGAAGTGTCTGGGTTAGTCTCTATCCCTCACTATGTATGTGTCTGCTTTATTATTTTTTCTTTAATGCACATGTTTATCTTCTTCTATGTTTTCTTTCTCATATGAGTTATATTAGTGTATTATAATATTTTGCATACTTTATAATATTCAAAAAGAAACATTCATGTTAGTCTCCACTCCTAATTACATGTATGTTTACTTTATTATTTTCTTAAGTATAAACATGTTATTATCTTCTGTGTTTGGTCATTGATGTGAGAGTTACATGATTGTTGTATGTTTTGGATTATCAGCATTTTTTTTTTTTTGTTATAGAAAAGTCAACGGGGAAAAATTTTGGGCTGAATTTTTTTTTCGTAGTAACTTGGAATTTCCCAACCTAGTCCAGATTTGGACGAAATCGGAGTCGGTAAAGTCTAGGGAAATTTGGTAACAATTGGGTGATTTAATTATGATTCTGATCACATGAGTAGATAGCTAAGATGTTAAGGAACCTGTACGACTTTACATAATTGAATTCGGGTGAGTAGAACTCCCGAAACTTATCTTAGTGTGAATGAGTAGTTTTTGAGTGTCATTGGTTGAAGGTGTGTTGTCAAATGTGGTTTTTGGAATTCTTAAATTTGCTCACTGTTTCCGTGCAAGCCGCTAAGGCGGGATTTTTCTGCCAGGGCTGGGCCGTTGTAGCGGAGTGAGGACCGCTGTGGCGGGACAATCGTGACTAAAGTCGGAAATAAACTCCAAAAATGTTTTATTCTGCACTTTTCAACTTTAAGAGCTAAGGAATGATCTCAGGTGTTTTCTTGACAGTTTTCCACCAGTCTTGAAGCTAAAGGTAAGATTTTCACTCCCCGAATCCATTTTTCGATCCAAAAAACTTAGTTTCGCAGGTAATTATTGTTGGGGAGGGGTTTTGGAACTGTTTGGATGGTGGGAAAAGCCCTAATTTGAATATTGGGATCATAGGTTTCATCTAGGATTGATGGAGTTGATTGTAATCCGGGTAATTAGACATTGTTTATTGATTCCCGTGTTATCTTAATTGTTTGAAGACCAAGAACAAACGGAACGAATCTGAAAAGGTAAGAATCAAGTTTCTTTGGGGATTTAAGCTTTGTTCTAGGTAGGTGATGGTTGTGATTTCATGTTGTGTGATATATGTTTGTTCTTGCTTCATTATAATATATGTATACGAATGTTGCATTATTGATCAAACTAATCGTAAAAGAGGATAGTTGAATGATTGAATGTCATGAATCATGACTTGATTGTATGATTATGAAAATATACTTGTGATTGTGATTGTGGCTTGTTGAATGGATCAGGTATTGCGTTCCGACACACTAACTGGGATCGATTGCCACGTACTAGCATAAATATTGGAACGGGTGTCACGATCCGACACACTAACTTAGAACGGGTACCATGTACTCGTATACTAACAGTTTGGGTGTGGGTTCCATGAAAGGACCATTGACTTGATATAACTATATATCTTGAGAAATGTGAAATTGTTCGTTGTTCGTAAATGATATTGATATTGTATATGTTCGGTGTATGCATGTTATTATTATTATGTTGTAATGACTTATGTTTGTTGCACTTAGTGGGATAGCCGTGTGATCCTACCAGTAAACTGTGGTTGTGTACTGATACTGCACTTGCTCTTTCTTTGTTGAGTACAGAACATCTTCAAGTGGCTACTGACATACCTTGTTTAGAAGATCAGTGATCGTCATTGAATTCAAGGGTGAGCATGTTCTTCTGGGCAGCCATGGGTTCTCTTTTGTTTATGTCCACCTTTTCAGACTTAGACTAGTTCTTTAGATTCCTTGTGTTAGTTTAGGGTTGTACCCTTTTTCTTAGACTTGTTGAACTTTAGATATTTTGGTACATTGATTTTCAGGTTCTATGTATTATTCCGCATTTGTTTTGGTTGTTAGAATTTTGTTTGGAGTTTATGGGAACTCCCTATTTCTTTTTCTTAGCATTTAAACCTACTTCCGTAACTTTAAATGCCTTAGTTTTGATTCAGTTGTGTAGTTAGTTGGTTAGTGGGGTTGTAGTAATGGTTCTGCCATCGGAGGGTTAGTGTGAGTGCCAATCACAATGGTTTGGGTCGTGATAAAGTTGGTATCAGAGCCTAGGTTTATTAATCTCGATGTACCAAAATGAGTTTAGTAGAGTCTGGCGGAACGGTAAAAAGACGTCTGTACTTTTCTTCGAGAGGCTATAGGACTTTAGGAAATCTCTCTATTTTCTCTTGTCTCCTTTTGTGCTATAACTTGATTCCAATTGGTATCTGCCGATTCGAATTTGTATCTAACCTCCTTCACTCCTCTGTTCACAGATGGTTAACACTAGGTTCAACGGCGTTAGGCCCGTAGCTCCTGTCAATGCTTCAACTGAAGAATCTGCAACGAGAGGTTGCGGTTGAGGCAGGAGTACAAGAAGAGCTAGGGGTAGAGGCCGAAGAAGAGGGGCGCCTACTAGGGATGGAGCACCAGTTGAAAATGCTCCCAAAAATTAGGCCCCTCATGCGCATCATAAAGAGGTAGAGGAGAATATCGAGGTTGAGAATGAGGAGAATGTTGAACAAGAAGAAGAGATGCAGGTTGAGACTACATGTATTCCTCCTTTATACCTAGTGTTGGCTCAACAGATTATGTCGTTCTTGAAAGGATTGGTTGGTCCTGGAGTGCTTCCCTCTGTTCAAGCAACTCAAGCTCCTGCCAATCCCCCAATTGCTATCACTGTCCCCAAGGTGGGTGGAACTGTAGGTAATGATGTTTTCTTCCTTTTTTTTTGGGTCCCGTTATGACTGGTAATGAGCATGAGATGTTGACTAAGTTCTTGAAGTTGAAACCACCTGTGTTCCATGGTTCGGTGAGTGAAGACGCCTATGAGTTCATCCTAGATTGCTATGAGAGGATTCATAAGTTGGGAATTGTCCATCAGCATGGAGTTGAGTTTGTGACTTTTCAGCTTGAAGGTGAGGCTAAGCAGTGGTGGAGAGCTTATGTGGAATACAAATCTTCAGTTTTAGCCCCACTTACTTGGACCTAGTTTCATGCTCTGTTTTTAGGAAGTTTGTGCCTCGGACTTTGAGAGATCGCAAGAAGGATGAGTTCATGACTTTGGATCAAGGTGGTATGTCTGTGGCTGCTTATGAGGCCAAGTTCCATGCTTTGTCTAGATATGCTATGCAATTGGTGACTACTGAGGAAGAGAGGATCCGTTTATTTGTTAAGGGGATAAATTCTGAGTTGCAGGTATTGTCCGTTCATATGACCTCTGCAGAAAAAGGCTTGAATGAGGTAACAAATTTTGTGAAGAAAGTGGAGGGGGTGAGGCGAGACGGTCAGGCTAAGGCGTTGGCTAAGAAAGCCAAGAATTCAGGCAACTTTTAAGGTTCTTACTCAAGGTTCAGGAAGGCCAACACTTGTTGCCCGGCTAATTTAGTCCGCTATGCCAGCTTCTACAGGTAATTACTTCGGAACTCCACCTCAGAATTTGATTCAAGATAGCCAGGGAACCGCATCTTCGACGGGCAGCAAACCATCTTTTGATCATACTTGCTATAACTGCGAAGAACCTGTGCATATGAGGAGAGATTATCCCCACCCGCGCATGATAGATTCTGTGCAGCAGCAGACTAGAGCAGTGGTACCCGTGGGAAATAGTAATAAAGGTCGAGGGTATCCACAAGGTGGGCGATGAGGAAATCAGCGAGGCCGTGGAGGTAGGGGAAATGGTAATGCAGGTAGAGGTACAATGCAGCTAGGCAGGGAAGTCGCCTGTCACCAAGGTAGAGGCGTCTGACGTAGTGATCACATGTACTATTCTTGTCTGTGATAGGATGTCGAAGGTGTTATTTGATCCGGGTTGTACTTATTCTTATGTGTCCGTGCAATTTACCTCAGAATTTTTCTATGATTTGTGATATACTTGATACCCCATCCATGTTTCTACCCTAGTTGGAGAGTCTGTCATAGTCAGCCATGTCTATCGTGCTTGTCCTATTTTGTTTATGGGTTTTTAGACTTGGGCTGATTTGGTGATTTTGGATATGACTGACTTTGACATAATCTTAGGCATGACTTGGTTGTCCCCCTATTATGTTGTGCTTAATTGTAATACTAAGTCTGTGACTCTAGAAATTCCAAGAAGGGAAAAATTAGAGTGGAAAGGGGTGTACAAGCCTAAGCAAGCTAAAATCATATCCTCTATTCGGGCTAAAAAATTAGTGGGGCAGGGTTTTTTTAGCTTATTTGGCTCATATTCGAGATGTTGAGGTTGCGTCTCCATCTATTGAGTCTATTCCTGTGCTATCAGAATTTAGAGAAGTGTTTCCTATGGATTTGCCTGGTATGCTTCCGGATAGAGATATAGATTTTTGCATCGATTTAGAACCTGGTACTCATCCCATTTCCATCCCTCTATATCACATGGCTCTGGTAGAATTGAGAGAGCTTAAGGCTCAAATCCAAGAACTTCTTGATAAAGGATTCATCTGTCGTAGTGCTTCCCCGTGGGGTGCTCCTGTCTTGTTTGTTAAGAAAAATGATGGTAGTATGAGGATGTGTATAGATTACCGGCAATTGAATAGGGTAACCATTCGAAACAAATACCCATTGCCTCGAATAGATGATCTTTTTGACCAATTGCAAGGTGCATAAGTCTTCTCTAAGATTGTTCTAAGGTCTGGTTACCATCAGTTGAAAATTAGGCATGAGGATGTGCCCAAGACAACGTTTAGAACCCACTATGGGCACTACGAGTTTCTAGTTATGTCGTTCGGGTTGACCAATGTGCCCGCAACTTTGATGAGTTTAATGAATGGGGTATTCAAGCCTTTTATGGATATATTTGTTATAGTCTTTATTGATGACATTTTGGTCTATTCAAAAAGTGAGGAAGAGCATGCCGACCATCTTCGTATTGTTCTAGGTGTTCTTGGGAAACAAAGGTTGTATGCAAAAATTTCTAAGCGTGAATTTCGGTTGCATTTTTTGGGCATGTAGTTTCAAAATAAGGGGTAATGGTAGATCCCCAAAAGTTTGAGGTGGTTAAGAATTGGGTTTGGCCTAGTTCCGTGACGGAAGTTAGGAGTTTTGTGGGGCTTGTTAGCTACTATCGTCGATCTGTGAAGAACTTTGCTTCTATTGCCACTCACTTGACAAATTTGATAAAAAAGGAGGTACCCTTTGAATGACCTGAAAAATGTGAGGAGAGCTTTCAAAATCTCAAGACTCTCTTGATCACAACACCTATCCTAGCACTACCGATGGACGGTAAAGATTTTATTGTTTATTGTGATGCTTCACATTCGGGTTGGGGTGTTGTGTTAATGCAGGATAAAAATGTTATAACTTATGCATCACGACAGTTGAAGGTGCATGAGAGGAAGTATCCAACACATGATTTGGAGTTGGCAGCGGTAGTGTTTTCTCTTAAAATATGGCGGCATTACCTCTATGGTGTCAAGTGTGAAGTGTTTACTGATCATCGTAGTTTGCAGCATGTGTTCACTCAAAAGGATCTGAATTTGAGACAGAGAAGGTGGATGGAGCTACTTAAGAATTATGATGTCACCACTCAATACCATCCGGGTAAGGCTAATGTAGTGGCATACGCACTTAAGTCGAAAGGTGGTGAGTATGGGTAGTTTGGCTTGCTTGAGTGTAACTAAGCGACCTATGGCTAAGGAAATGCAGGCCCTGGAGTCTAAATTCATGCAGTTGGGCATCTTAGAAAAAGGTGTGGTGTTACCTAGCATTGAGGTTAGGGCCACGTTCATTGAGGAGATCAATGCTAAACAGTTTGAGGATGAAAAATTGAATGAGCTTAGAAAAAGGACTGTGATTTGGAAGGCACAAGAGACCACTCTTGATGCGGAAGGTGTGCTCAGTTTTAAAGGAAGGATTTGTGTTCCTCGAGTTGATGACTTGATTCAGAAATTGTTGATAGAATCCCACGGTTCGCGATATTCCATTCATCCGGGTGTGACCAAAATGTATTGAGATTTGAAGCGAATTTATTGGTGGCTAGGCATAAAGAAGGATATAGCAGAGTTTGTGGCTAAGTGTCAAAATTGCCAACAAGTAAAGTATGAATACCAAAGGCCTGCAGGTTTGCTTCAGAGAAGGCCAATTCCGAAATAGAAGTGGGAAATGATAGCCATGGATTTTGTGGTTAGTCTTCCCAAGACTTTGGGGAAGTTTGATTCTATTTGGGTAGTGGTTGATAAATTGACTAAGTCAACCCATTTTATTTCGGTAAGAATAGATTTTAATGCTGAACAATTGGCTAAGGTGTATGTGAAAGAGATAGTGTGGTTGCATGGGGTGCCCCTCTCTATCATCTCAGACCGTGGTACGCAGTTTACCTATAAGTTTTGGAGGAAATTACATAATGAATTGGGAACACAACTACAACTTTCCATCCACAGACAGACGGGCAGTCAGAGAGGACTATTCAAGTGTTAGAAGACATGTTGAGTACATGTGTGATTTACTTTGGGGGACATTGGGATAAGTTCTTACCTTTATGCGAATTCTCCTATAATAATAGTTACCACTCCAGCATTGATATGGCACCATTTGAGGCACTTTATGGGAGGGGATGTAGATCACCCATATGATGGTTCGAGGCTGGAGATGTGAAACTTTTAGGGGTTGATTTAGTGAAGGATGCTCTAGATAAGGTGAGAAGTATTCAAGCTAAGCTTGTAGTAGCCCAGAGTAGGCAGAAGAAGTATGCAGATCATAAGGTAAGAGACATGGCATTTCAAACTGGTGAGAATGTACTTCTTAAGGTATCACCCATGAAAGGGGTGATGAGATTTGGCAAGAAGGGCAAGCTAAGTCCGCGATACATTGGTCTCTTTGAGGTTCTTGAATGTATAGGGCTAGTGGCTTATAGATTGGCTTTACCCCTTAACTTATTGGGAGTTCATCCGGTATTTCATGTGTCCATGTTAAAGAGATATCATGGTGACTAGTTGTGTTAGACAAAAACCTTCTGTATGAGGAGGAACCGATTGTAATTCTTAATCATGATGTCCGAAAGCTGAGGACCAAGGAGATTAGGTCCGTGAAAGTTCAATGGAAGCATCGTCCAATTGACGAAGCTAATTGGGAAATCGAGAAGGACAGGCGAGACAAGTATGCCAGTTGTTCGTCGATTCAGGTACTACTCCATTCTTTCTTTAGCCTATTTTTCCTAAGTTTGTCACTCGGGGACGAGTGATGGGTAAATTGGTATCTATTGTAACGACCGGTTCCCGTTGTTATAGAAAAGACAACGGGAAATTTTTTTTGGCCGAAAAACATTTTCGTAGTAACTTGGAATTTCCCAACCTAGTCTAGATTTGGATGAAATCGGAGTCAGTAAAGTCTAGGGAAATATGGTAACAATTGGGTGATCTAATTATGATTCTGATCATATGAGTATATAGCTAAGACGTTAAGGAACCTGTACGACTTTATGGAATTGAATTCGGGTGAGTAGAACTCCCGAAACTGATCTTAGCGTGACGGGGTAGTTTTTGAGTGTCATTGGTTGAAGGTGTGTTGTGAAATGAGAGTTTTGGAATTCTTGAATGTGCTCACTGTTTTCGTGCAAGCCACTAAGGCGGGGGATTTTCCCACTAGGGCGGGGCCACTGTTGCAGGGTGAGGACCGCTGTGGCGGGACCGTCGCTACTTATGTCAGAAATAAACCCCAAAAACGTTTTATTTTGCACTTTTTGACTTTGAGAGCTAAGGAAAGACCCCAAGTGTTTTCTTGACAGTTTTCCACCATTCTTTAGGCTAAAGGTAAGGTTTTCACTCCCCAAATCTATTTTTCGATCCGTAGAACTTAGTTTCATGGGTAATTATTGTTGGGGAAGGGTTTTAGAACTGTTTTGGATGGTGGAAAAAGCCCTATTTTTGATATTGGGATCATGGGTTTAATCTAGGGTTGATAGAGTTGATTGAAATCCTGGTAATTAGACATTATTTACTGATTCCCGTGTTATCTTAATTTTTTGTAGACCAAGAACAAGCGGAACGAATCCGAAAAGGGAAGAATCAAGTTTCTTAAGGGATTTAAGTTTTGTTCGAGGTAGGTGATGGTTGTGATTTCATGTTGTGTGATGTATGTTTGTTCTTACTTCATTATAATACATGTATGTATGCGAATGTTGCACTATTGATAACACAAATCGTAAATGAGGATAGTTGAATGATTGAATGCCATGAATCATGACTTGATTGTATGATTATGAGAATATACTTGTGATTGTGATTGTGGCTTATGTTGAATGAATCGGGTGTTGTGTTCCGACACACTAAGTGGTATCGATTTCCACGTACCGGCATAAATATTGGAACGGGTGTCACAATCCGACACGCTAACTTGGAACGGGTACCACGTACCGGTACACTAACAGTTTGGGTGTGGGTTCCTTGAGAGGACCATTGACTTGACAGAGAAATGTAAAATTGTTTGCTGTTCGTAAATGATATTGATATTGTATATGTTCGGTGTATGCATGTTATTATTATGTTGTAATGGCTTATGTATGTTGCACTTAGTGGGATAGCCGCGTGATCCTACCAGTACACTGTGGTTGTGTACTGATACTGCAATTGCTCTTTCTTTGTTGAGTACAGGGCATCGTCAAGCGGCTACTGACAAACCTCGTTTAGAAGATCAGTGATTGTCATCGAATTCAAGGGTGAGCCAATTCTTCCGGGTTGCCATGAGTTCTCTTTTATTTATGTCCACCTTTTAGGACTTAGACTAGTGCTTTAGATTCCTTGTGTTAGTTTGGGGTTTTACCCTTTTTCTTAGACGTGTTGAAATTTAGATGTTTTGGTACATTGGCTTTCAGGTTTTAGGTATTATTCCGCATTTTTTTGGTCGTTAGACTTTTGTTTGGACTTTATGGAAACTCCCTATTTTTTTTCCTTAGCATTTAAACCTGCTCCCGTTACTTTAAATGCCTTAGTTTTGATTTGGTTGTCTAGTTTTCTGGTTAGTTGGATGGTAGTAATGGTTCTCCCATCGGAGGGATAGTGTGGGTGCCAATCACGATGGTCTGGGTCATGACATATATAATTAACAATTTCAGTATGTTAAGCTATTTAGAGATCTTGTTCATAAGCCCTTATAAATAATTTTTAGCATACTACACGATTTAGATACCGGGTTTAGAATTTATACAATAATTTTTTATTGCCTATTGGAGTATATTATTTAACTAGTAAAATTACCCACGCTTCGCACGGAAATTTAATATCATGGAGTTTATAAAATAATACTTAAAACCTATAAGTCATTAAAACTAAAACACTACATTATCTTACATACAAGATTACGTAGTAACAAACATTAATAATGTAAAGGAAAATGAAAATTATTACATCTTATCATTTATCCTTAATAACATAAGCATAAATTAATGACTATAAAAATACATGCCAGGATCTGTAACATAAGCAATGGTGTCAATGAGCCACTCAACAGGAGCAAAATACACAAATATTTAATTGTGCAGAAGAAAGAAGAAGAAGAGGTTCAGAATTTTCGTTGTTTTAAAATGGGAGGAAATCCCTCTATTTATAGACAACAAAGGGTAGTGTGAACAAATGTTTATTGTGCCTTATCGAAAAGGTTACAACTATTTGAAAAAGTTACAATCCTTCGGAAAAGGTCACAACCTTTCATAATAGTCACAATTTTTCATAAAAGTCGCAACTTTTCATAAAAGTCACAACTTTTCATAAAAGTCACAAATTTTCCTAAAAGTCGCAATTCTTCATTAAAGTCGCAACTCTTCATAAAAGTCACAACTTTTCATAAATTTCACAACTTTTCATGAAAGGGGAAGACTAGTTTTGTAAATAAATAAATTAAAAGAGAATTCTGGTTTGTGGTGGCGCCACATAGGCGGACCTAAGGTTCTCTTTTATATATATATATATATATATATATATATGATATGATTTACATAATAACCGCTCTTGTTTTTCTCTACTAAACTCTCAGTAAGATAATAAATCATGCTTTTCTCAGTTTTAGTGAAGATCATTTATCATTATGTTAATAAAGATTACAAAAATGATAGTCAATCAGTATTATAGTATGTTCTTTATTAGATATTATGATTTAGGATCTTCATTTCTATTGAGGTATATTTGAGAATTTATGTGCTAATTGTCCGTCCTGTTTGTTTTGTCTGACGTAGAGTTTAACTAGGAGCCTAGAGATTTTTTTTAGTCTAGAACTTATTCTTAATAAGTTCAATGCCTCTTGAACATTAAGTTGGGCTGTGAGACAGCTTTTAGGATGTTAGTGTTTATTTCTTTTAGATTGCATTTAGGTTAATAATAAATGAATTTAGTAGGTGTAGGGGTAGGGGTAGATAGGCCAATCGAAAATTATGTAAGTTGACCCGAGAAGAAAAATGACAAACTCTGAATTTATCTTACGTTAATAAGTCAAGCACTGATCTGAGTAGGATAAATTTAAGTTTAAGAATATTTTTTCTATTTCTTTTTCATTTTTATAATTGCATGTATTACTTGGGGTATTTTAATTAACCAAAATATTTTAATTCTTCTATATTTATTTATATAACTTTGTTTCCTAGCTTGTCTATTTGTATTCATGTTTTATGTTGGCTAATATTTGGTTGCTACTCTTTTACTTATTTTGTGTTAATATTATTTTTATTTCATATATTTCATCACTTTAGTTTTTCTTTTAATAATAAATAGAGAATTTTATTTGCCACGTCACCCCCACATAATTATATAAGATCTGGTTGAGACCCACATTTGTGGATCTAAATAGGTGCTTAACACCTTTCTTTTGAGATGATTTGAGCCCTTCATTAATTTTTTAGATCCTTTTAAAGCCAATTTACTTGTTTAGTATAGAATGGTGTCCTAATGCATTTTAATTCGTTAAGTGACGATTCTTCTCCTTTAAAATTCTAAGGGATCGTTTGGGTAAAGGATAAACAAATATAGTCCTCGGATAATATTGTTTAGTGGCACTTAGTTAAGTGTATGGTTGGTAATTTTGGGATAACTTATCTTGGGATTAATAAATAGTACCGAAATAAGTTATCCATCTCAAAGGGTGGTAAAATAATCCATTATAATTTGTCATGGTTATTAAATGACAAAATTATCTTTTAAACCCTTTCATTATCACTTTTCACAAGCGCCACTTATGCTCGTGAAGGTTTCTTCTTTTCATTGCAGTAAGAAGCACTCAATTCTATTTGGGTACACTCAAATTTTCATTTTCAGTTGAAGCTACAAATGGGTGATTGAAGAACTTCTTTACCTGTAACTTTCAAGCAAGTTTAATTTATTATTTATCAAAATTTATTTCTTTTTTCTTTCTTTGTCATCATTTATAATTTTTTGATCTGTTGCATAATAATTTAGATACCCTCATCTTTTCTACTGAATGACAGAAATCAAAATTATTTTCTGAATGTTATGTTTTAGAGTTTTTATAAATTTTGTTTAGTATATAACTAGAGAAAATGACAGTCATTCAAACTCAATATATATTGCTGAAAATATGTGTGATCGAGATGAAATTTGTGAAATAGTACCAACGCTATACAAAAGACTTTAGTTTTAGCCTTTTCCCAAACATTTTTTGAAAAAAAGTTTATTCTCTTTATGTGCTTGAAATGTTTGTAAGCAATTTTAAGTTATCCTTGTTGATTCTTTCTAATTGATTCTTTTTTTGGATTAACTCTTTTCATTTTTATGAAAATTTAGATAGATTTTCTTATGGATCGTCAACTAAAGTTCGATATTGAATGTTTCATCATCCATGAGGAGATATTGTGCCAATAATTTCTTGTTATATTTATTTTTCTTTTCATGGTTATTTGTGATATTTGTTATCTCCTTTATTCAGATTAGCAAACCAGAAATAATAAAAGATGAAAAGAAAAAGAAAAGAACTATTCGAGTCCACAGAACTCACTGGTGTCCTTAAGAAATTTAATCCCCTCAAGTACTCGAGTTGTAGATTAATTTCTCACAAGATAAAACGGATTAACCATTAAAGAAGTAGCGGTACCTCAAACTTAGATAATTTCAACGAACTCAAAATGATAGCAACGAATCACACATACAGACACGATCGATCGATTTTGTTTTGTAAGAAATGTACGCAAGAGAAGGGAAGAATTTGATGAAGAAAAATGAGAGAAATCGTCTCTATTTATAGCCAACAAAGGGTAAAGGTCACAACACTTTGGAAAAAAGACAACCTTTCAGAAATGCCACAACTCTTTGGAAAAGGAACAACCTTTCAAATGGTCACAACCGTTTAGAAAAGACACAACCTTTCATAAAGGTCACAACCCTTCAACAAAGTCACAACCCTTCAGGAGAATCACAACCCTTCATTTCTTGTTCACACATTTAAAACCCAACAATCCCCCACATGAATAGGGAGTGACTATTGTTAAAACATATGCATGAAAACTGTGTGATTCGTAAGAAAGGATTGATTGCACCTAGATAAGTGGATTTTTCTTTGAACTTTCCATAGTGAACATATATCGGATATACTTGGTCAATCGGTAGATTTGATATATTTGAACCATCGAGCTTTGGTGTATACCTAGACAACATAAGTCACACAATCAACCCTTGAATTGTTTTTGTTCGTTTCAACCATGAACACGTCTTGGTTTATAAATGCGTAGAGAAGTGGCCTTACCAGATTCTCCTTGGAGAGGCTTATACTTCACACTTACATAGGTGATTTCTAAATGTGTTATCCCGTAGATACACCATTTGATATACCCTGTATCAAACTTAGAAACCATTAAAAAGTCCTACTGCCTTTATCCTTGTTACTGAACATTGTCTTATCATGAGAATGGACCATAAAAAATATTTTGACAATGTTGAACCGTCATCAATGACTTTGTTTGATCTCCTTGAACCTAGATCTTGGGATCTCCAATCTTCTAGGTAGAGTTACCGCCACAATGACTTGTCCTTGTCCATAGTCTCATTCTCTTTGATAATCTATCAACTCCCTCTCTAGTTAGGCCTTTTGTACATGGATCCAACACATTATCCTTTGACTTTACATAGTCAATTATGATAATACCTCTAGAGAATAGTTCTCTAACGATATTATGTCTACGTCATATATGACGAGAATTTCCGTTATACATCATGCTCCATGCCCTACCTATTGCAAATTAACTTTCACAGTGCATGCATACAAGAGCTAAAGGTTTGGACCAAAAATCTTTCAAGATATTTCAGAGTCATTCAACTTTTTCACCGACCTTATCTAGAGTGAAAAACTCAGATTTTATAGTAGACTGAGCGATACATTTCTGTTTGGAAGATTTCCAAGAGATTGCTCCTCCAGAAAGAGTAAATACATATCCACTCGTGGAGTTTACTTCAATTGACCTGGTGATTCAATTTGCATCACTATATTCCTCCAATATTGTTGAATATTAGTTATAATGCAAAAATATTTTTTAAGTATTTTTTAAATACTCCAAAACTCTTTTCATTGTCATCCAATGAGTTTGATTGAGATTACTTGTGAACCGACTCAATTTACTAATAGCACATGTTACATCTGATCGCGTACACTTCATGATATATATCATAATTCTCAAAATCTAGCATAATTCAATTGTGAGTCACTTTTTCCTTCATTCTTTTGAAGTGCAAAGCTCACATTTATTGAAGTCTTGACAATATTGAAATCCAAATACTTGAACTTGTCAAGTACCTTTTCAATGACATCAATAACTACAATGTATTTCATATCGAAGTTATGTGTAGCATATTCTTAGTAGCATTTATGTCAGAAATGTCTCTTTTGATGATCAATATGTCATCAACATAAAAAAACAATGACCTTGTGATTTGGAGTGTCTTTAATGCAAAAACACTTATCACATTCATTAATCTTGAATTCATTTGCCAACATCGTTTGGTCAAACTTCGGATGTCATTATTTGGGTGCTTGTTTTTAGTCCACAAAGTGACTTAACATGTTAACCAGGCTTTCTTTTCTTTACCAGGAACCAAAAAGCCCTCGTGTTGTTCCATGTAGATTTCTTCCTCCAATTCTCCATTTTTTAAAAAATGTTTTCACATCCATTTTGACGAATTTGAAGGTTATATACCGCAACTAGAGCAATTAACATCTGAATTGATGTAATCCTAGTTAGTGGCTATTATGTGTCAAAATAATCAAGGCTTTCTTATTGTCTAAAGCCTATGACAACAAGTCTTGCTTTGTATTTATCAATAGTTTCATCAACTTTCTTTTCCTTTTGTAGATCCACTTTGAACCGAAAAGTTTATTTCCTGGAGGAAGATCAACCAACTCTCAAGTATGGTTGCTCAAGATTGAATCTATCTTACTATTGATAACCTCTTTCCAAAAAGAATGAGTCCACATGGGGCATTGCTTCTTTGAATTTATGAGACTCATTTTCAAGAAGAAATGTTACAAAATCAAACTTGAAGGAAGTAATTTGTCCATTGATATTTACTACGCCTCTGAATCTCTTTATTAAGTACATTTTCCTTTGGTTCATTCCAATGTCGTTTAGACCCTTCATATAACTATCCGACGGTTCGGACTTATGAACCATAAACTGACATGCTTTACTATTTGTGGCATATCCAATGAACATACAATCCACAGTCTTAGGTCCTATTTTGATCCGTTTGGGAATAGTTCCCTCATTTCCATTTCTCATATGGAATAGATTGTATTGGAAATTGTTAGATCACTATCTTTCAAGAGTTATTACTTGTATATACTTTACGGGGCGACAAACAATTCTCTAGAAGGATACAACAAAGCTTGAACAAACAAAACTTTTAGTTGCTCCCTTTATTAACAAACAAAAGTTTTTTTATTTGTTACTCCCTTTATTAACAAACAAAACTTTTTGTGTCTTTCTTTACAGACAAACTTTTTGTTGTTCTCTTTTGCTATAATGATAGCATACCCCCAGAAATTTTGTGGTACACCTTAACCTATAAGTTGGACATTCAACATTTCCATCAAAGTTCGGTATTTATCAGTCAACAATTTCATTAGATTGAGGTGAGTATGTGCAGTAATTTGATGGATGATTCCAATTTTCAAATATATTTCTGCAAAAGAAGATTCATATTCTCCACATCTACCACTTCTAATCATGACAATCTTTTTATCCAACTGATTTTCAACTTCAGTTTTATATTGCCTATATGTTTCTATTGCTTCATCCTTACCATTCAGCAAATAGACATAACAATATCTAGTGCAATTGTCAATAAAATTTATGAAACACTTTTTCCCACCAAGAGATGGTGTTGACTTCATATCACAAATGTCAGTGTGAATCAATTCTAAGGGATTAAAATTCCTTTCAATTTTTTTTATAAGTATGCTTAGCATACTTAGATTGAACACATACTTGACATTTTGATTTATTGCACTAGAAGTTAGGAAAAATTTCTAAGTTGATCAGTTTTTGCAAGGTTTTGTAATTGACATGTCCCAAGCGTTCATGTCACAAACAATTTGATTCAAGCAAGTAAGAACAAACAGAAATACTGAGTTTGAAAAGACCTTCCGCGAGGTGACCTTTTCCTACAAATATTTTGTTCTTTACTTATTATAACTTTGTCAAATACATACACTGTTTTAGAGTCAACATAACATATCACTTTTCTCCATTGTTCATGTCTATCCAAATAAGTTTATTTTAATAGACATATCTTTTCATGAAAAATCATAATATTTAAGTGATACTTTTTCATCAAAGACTACAATTATTTTGAATGAGTAATATAATTTTGTGGTTTTATACTAGTCATATCATATACTAGTAAAGAGAGACTCAATGACCACGATATCAAATATACTCCAAGAATTCTATGGGTCTAACATAATACACGAATGTCATTAAATTTCATATCTTGTATTTTCAAATTTAAATTAGATAGTTAGTCTAATTTTGTCTTTATCACAAGTAAAGAACCCCCCACATTTTAAATATTTTCTCAAAAATATTTTTCAAGTATTTAAAATGATTTTCCACATATTTTTTCTCATGCTTTCAAATTGTATATTATAAATATACACATTGACAATGCGAAGCCTTCTTTTGGAGATTTAATCCATAGAAACACCCATTACAGGCACAAAAATCACTAATTTTATGTCACTAGTTTTTTTTCCTTTCTGTCACAATTAGACAAACCACTTAGTATTTAGAATACTAACAACAAAGATTCAATCTTTATACAACTTGTTTCTACTTTAACGATATAGTTTTAATATTCTTCTAATCGTTAATCGAGTGAACCTTGAATTCTGATTAAGTTTTTATATTCTTCGAATCAGTTTCACATTCAGACAGAGTAGTAAACCAAAATTGTTTTAATCTCCAAAAACCATAAATACAACATTGTTTCTAGCTAACAATGATGATTTTATCTTTTTTTTTAAATCATTTAGCCTTAATATTCCTGACGAAGATTTTGTACTCTTTAAGTTAGAATATTCATTCAAACAGAGTATTTAACATATTGGTGAAGTTTCTATATTCTTCAAACCAATGCACAATCTGATTTGTTTGTGAAGTTCTTATATTCTTCAAACCAAAGGAGTAAAAAATCAGAAGATTTTCGTCTCCAAAAGTTAGACACAATCAAATTTCATATGGAGTAGAAAACTACAAAAAAAAAATTTCCTCTTCTAACAGAATACATATTAATAATAATAAAGATATATTCTGAGATCATCATATAATGACCATCTATCCTAACATTTATGAAATAAATCTCATAACTTATAAAGGATAGAAAAAAAAAATAATCAATGGAAATAAAGATAGAACCTGATTTTTACTCTCATTGAATCATATTCTATCTGTCAGCAATGATTTCATGCAAGTCATTTTTCTTGCTAATTTTGTTCTTTCTTTTCCAGTTTCCATCATTTCCAATTTTCCTTTTGTCCTCCTCTAAACAGAATACATATTAATACTAATAGAGATATATTCCGAGATCATCACATAATGACATTTATCCTAAAGTAAATTTCATAACTTATAAATGATAGAAAAAAAAAATCAACTGAAATAAAGATATAACATGATTTTTACTCTCAATGAATCATATTCTATCTGTCAGCAATGATTCCATGCAAGTCACTTTTCTTGCTAATTTTGTTCTTTCTTTTCCAGTTTCCATCATATTCCAATATTCCTTAGAAGACATTGGATTTCAACGAGAAACTAAACTCATATTCAAATATTGTTAGGCGACAACATCTGTTCATTTACTTCTTCTTATAGTTATATAAAACCAAGAATATAGGAAAAACAATTAAAGTGCACATCTTAGCCTTTATGCACAAAATAACTTTTTTCATTGAAAAGAAAGATGAAGGGGTGCAATACTTGAATGCTCTTGGGAAGAAAATAAAAATAATCTTACCCATCCAAGAAAAACTTACTAGAAAAAATATACTCGAACATATTAAAGTAGTACTAATTCATCCCAAATCTCTTTTATCATCTGATAAAATAATTCTCTTTTTCTTCTTTTTTTTTCTAACAAAAAGAACACAAAAAATAAAAGTAATTTCCTTACCACAGAAAATACCATCAATATTAAATTTCTTAAGCTTGTTATCTCCTATATTCAGATTAGCAAACCAGAAATAATAAAAGATGAAATGAAAAAGAAAAGAACTATCCGAGTCCACATAACCCACTATGTGTCCTTAAGAAATTTTTTAATCCCCTCAAGTATCCGAGGATGTAGATTAATTCCTACCAAGATAAACCAGATTAACCATTAAAGAAGTAGCGGTACCTCAAACTTCGATAATTTCAACGAACTCAAAATGACAGCAAAGAGCCACACATACGAACACGATCGATCGATTTTATTTTGTAAGAAATGTATGCAAATGATGGGAAGAATTTGATGCAGAAAAATGAGAGAAATTGTCTCTATTTATAGCCAACAAAGGGTAAAGGTCATAACTCTTTGGATAAAAGACAACACTTCAAAAAGGTCACAACTCTTCGGAAAAGGCACAACCTTTCAAATGGTCACTACCCTTCAGAAAAGACACAACCTTTCATAAAGGTCACAACCCTTAAGCAAAGTCACAACCCTTCATTTCCTGTTCACACCTTTAAAACCCAACAATATTTCTATCAGAAGAAATAGACATGTGATTATGTACCTTATGAGTAGCTTATTTCCTAAAATTATATCGCATTTAAACTATATTGTAAAAGATAGTGACACAATATGTATTGATAAGTTAAGGATGTATAGAAATTTGTTTTACACCTTAGTTCTTTTAACTAAGCAAGTGGGAGGTTTGACTGATAGCAAATATATGTCAAGTAGTGAAAAGTTAGAATTTTTTTTAAATATTTTGGCTCATCATGAGAATAATACATTCATAAATGTTGATTACATTAGGTCGGGTTAGAGTGTAAGTCAAGCTTTCAAATGAATGCTTGAAAGTTATTCAAAAACTAGCTCAATTGTTACGTGTTAACCCCAAACAAGTGCTTGAAGATGAGCTTGACGATTGGTGGATATGGTTTTAGGTATATGTACTTTAAATTAGGTATCTATTAATTTATGTAAAAGTAAACTAAATATAATCGTATGAAGAAATTTGCATAGTTTGAGATAATATGTATAATTTATTTTATAGGGATATCTAGGTGCATTGGGAGATACATACATTCAAGTTAGAGTTTCATCTAAGGATAAAGCAATATACAAGATAAGAAAGAGAGAAATAATAACTAATGTACTGAGAGTTTGTGATAAAAATGTTAATTTTACTTATGTATTACCTGATTGGGAAGGATTAGCGGTTGATGGTCGTGTATTACGAAATGTGATAGCTCGAATGAACGGTTTGAAAATTTTCAAGGGTAATGCCATACATATGCTCACATTAAAATTATATCACAAAAATAATATTATTTAAAGTAACTAATTTTTTATTTATATTATAGGTAATTATTATTTGTGTGATGGAGGATATACAAATGAAAATGATTTTCTTTTGCCTTACCAAGGGTATACATATTGATTAAGGAATTGTCAAGGTAAGAATCTACCACCTCAATATCAAGAAAAATATGTCAATATGAAGTATGCTAGAACTCGTAATGTTATTGAAAAGACTGATCTCTTGAAAGGACGTTGAGAAATTCTTAGAAGCCCTTCATGGTACTCGGTTAAGATACATAACATGATCATTAGTGCTTGTTGTTTGATACACCTTTATTCGTAGAGAGATGAAAGTGGATCCGTTAGAGATTGATGTGAAAGAACAAGTAGAATATGAAAAAAATAACATTGATGTTGTTAAATCATTTGAGAAGGGTTACTACATGGAGGGATGAGTTGACTCAATCAATATGGAATGCAAAGTCAAACAATTATTTTATTTTTTTCATTTTTTTTGTGTTTGTTATATGTTTAATGCTGCATTTCGATTGTTTTTCCTTTAATTTTTGATTTTATTTTAAGGAGTATCAACTTTTAGCTTTTAATGATATAAGAAACGATTGCTCACATTAATTTGTCAATGCTACTGTATGTTTAATATATTTCTTTTTTGTGATGTGTTAGTATATTTTTTTTTTTTTTAATGTAAATTAAAGTGTATGATTTTTTTTAATGATGCTAAGTAATCATTTGGATATACTTTTATTATTTATGATGGAACCAATACTGATGATGATTGTTTCACAAGATTATACAGACAAAATGAAAAATTAGAAATCTCTAACGCAACCATCAAAAAGATCAAGACGACCAACACCTTCAACTCGAAGGACATGCACTCCTACATAAGAAAGATCTCTTATAAACGGTTTGAAAGAGTTATGTGTTAATGATTGGAGAGACGATAACGGAACCTTTAGGCTAGGATATCTGATGGGGTTGGAGCACTATTTGTGTGAACTTCATCCTAACAGTGGCTTGAGAGGTGAAACATGTCAATTCTAAATTTAAAGCTTAGAAGAAAAATTATGTAAGCTTAAGTTTACCAAAAAGTTGAACTACTTTGGGATTTCAATATAGTGACGTAATTATACTAATTGATGATCCAAAAGAATGGGATAAATTCTAAAAGTAATTAATATTTTTCTTTAGTTATTAGAATATTATTATTACTTCATATAGATATTTCTTGAGTCTCCATAACTTATAATTAATACATATAACATTGTCTTCTTTCTTTTATTATTTGTCTAGGATGATCGTGGTGCAAGAACATCAATACTAAAAATAGTCAATGTTTGCGATTGGGAGAAATTTTTAAGCAAAGAAGGACAACTGAAGAATATGCAGGAGGGCCACTGGATGTTATTGAGGATATCTTAAAGAGTCAAACATTATAACTTTCTATTGATATGAGTTTAGGATTTCTTATCAATGTTGATGACAATGAATATGAAGATGAAACTAGTCATGGATGAATAAGCTAAAAATACTTATACGTACGAGACATAATTTTACTTGGACATCTGAAAATGAATATGTTCGAGGATCTCCTCATGAACATTCTGAAACATCTTAAAAGCAAGACTAGTATGCTAAAAAATCTTCCTCTAGTTTCAACGAAAAAGGAAAAAGCAAGAAAAGAAAAAGGATCGTGAAAGATGTTAATGAAACATTTCTCAAGACTATGACATAAGTTATGAAAAACCTTAATGAAAGTCATAACAAAAGAATTGGTTCCTTGATTGACAAGATAGAAAATCATGATCACTCTGATATGTGTGGTCAAATTTATTCCATCATTGAATCTCCCACATTTGATTTGTACATGATAGAGCAATGTATCAAAGCTAAAAAGCTTAATTGTGGAGATGTAACAAATATATGTAAAAAAATATGTATGGATAAGCTTGAGCGCCAGACAATGATGTTCATGATCGTCAATGATAAACTTTGAAGTATGATAAACTTGTATATATAAGTGGTGGCACTAGTGTGATAGTTTTTTTAAACTAACAATTTCAAAATTTGATTTGTGTGCCAATTTTGTATCCTCTGGTTATGTGCACACTCTTTTGTCTATGACTAATGAAGATTACGAGGATGATAGAATCTTTTGTATATATAATATCTATTAAATAGATTAACTATATGTAGAAACTAAAATCTTATTAAAGTAAGAAATACAATCAGCTAAATTTCATTAAATATCGCTTCCCAAATTCTGAAAGTCATCACATCAAAGACATCTAATCCTCGAATTCCATGTCTAATGGTATCGCTTCCCAAATTCATTCTGTCATGATTTTTATTACATACTTTTTTTTAGTTTATCAACAAGATGAATGTTATCTGTAATTTTTAAATTTTTTAAACTTAACTATGTAAAATAATTAAATAGTGCCATAGAGAGACATGTAAAAGAGTTGAAAAAAAAGATATTGAAGGACCCAAAAAGAACATGTAAAAGAATTACTAAAAAAAAAGTTTTTGAAGGACATACATAAAAAACTCTTTGAAATTGATTTGATGCGAATTTTGACTAATAAAATTGTTATCTGATGTAAATTTTGACTAGTAAAAAATGACCTTAAAACACTTGAAGGAACCCAGATCGAACACCCGACCTCCTGCCTTGAAGCTATCAACACACACTTTACCACTAAGTCAAGGTCTCTAATTATATCAAGAGTGTGCAAACTTAAGTATATATTAATAGTTTCATAAATATGACCTACATACGAAGGGTGTTCACTTGCTCACCCTTCATTAGTTGTAACTCCGCCCCTGCCCTGGAACCTCATGTATTGGAGACTGGCTAGAGCTGAGGGTGAGTCGAAGTAGCAGGTACACTCGTTGCACTCCAAGAAAGGAAAATGAAGAACAATATATGTAAGGGTTAGTACAAGGCAATATGTATTGAGTAGATATCATCGACTGACTCAAACTAGAAACTAATATGCATAAAGTTATAACATGAAATCAACTATAGCTCTTAGCAGGCGGCAAAAAAACAAGAAAAATGTACAAGTGACAATAACAATGAAGCAAGTACATAATTACTCAACAGTATAAGGAACACACATGAGGACTTAGGTCTCCACACTACGCTCTTTTGGGAAATGGGTTCTTTGAGATTGTGCATATTAAGCTATTTGAATATATTTTCCTTTAATGTTATCGTGCCGGAATGTGACATCCAATTAAATAATATCGTGTCAGCTTATGACACCCGATCCAAATATATTGTGTCGGCTCGTGCAATCCGATCCAATAATATAGTTAATTCCTCATGTTTTATCGTCACTTCAATTTCATTGACAATATTTCATCAAGCCTTCTTTATTTGAGACGTCAC
Source organism: Solanum acaule (assembly GCA_036250505.1). Lineage (NCBI taxonomy): Eukaryota > Viridiplantae > Streptophyta > Magnoliopsida > Solanales > Solanaceae > Solanum > Solanum acaule. Next base: position 4,642 of record JAJOOR010007773.1, on the reverse strand, counting down.
TTTTATAGAGCAAGTTCAAGATTATGGATTTCACAGTCTTGAGATTATATATCAATCACAGTAACATACAAATTATTAGAACCACAACAACTAAGTACATCAAAAATATATTACTCAATGACTATGAATTACTATTAAGAGTCTCTATATCACATAGAACAAACCATAACCTACCTCCACCGAAGAATCAAAGCTAAGCAAGCTAATTTTCCAATGTTTTTCCTTTTCTCAATGCCTTAGAACATTTTCAATCTATCAAGTATACATAATTTTTAAGTAAACACACTCAATTATATAATCAAGTTCCTAATCTTGATATCATTAATATGTCAATTCTCGTATTTTTTTTCTTCAAATGTCAATCCTAGGGTCAAGTTAAAATTTCTCCAAATAACATAACTCTAATAGAAATCATATAATACAATACACCAAATTATTATTTAATTATCTATACAAATATATCAAAATTTGACTCATAATATATAACCATTAGAAAATTTCATACTCAAAATCCAGGGCATAATCCATAACTTTACTATAGAATAACATATAAAACTTTAACCATATTATCAAATTCATTCCATTTTCATGATTAACTCCTAATTGGGAAATCATCGGGCATCATTACCCAATGATTAGCCATGTCCTTAAGTCCAAAAAAAAAAAGTAATAGTATTTACTCTTTTGCTGATTCACCTCATGCGACCACTAAATTTCCCTTCTTACTTTCACAACCCCATCATAATAATAATACTAATAATGATGATGATGATGATGATGATGATGATGATAATAAGACATTTACTTTTGAAATGGATATATTGAATTCTTACCTAATGCAATTGGCCGTTTTTCATTGTTGTATAGGTATGTCTTCTCCCCTAATTTATTTTCTCTAAAATACTTATGAACTAAAATTTCTAAATTTTATTATTTTTGTTTCTACATATGGGCCAAGTGACATAGGGTGTTAAATAAATTTTAGACTTGACTTATTTACGATCAACTAAATCTTAATTATTTAATAAATGCCTGCTAACTAAAATAACCGTAGATAAATGAATAGTTCAAAATTACCATTTAAATTCTGATGGGAGGAGTCAAAATAGTTTTAGTTCTTATAACAATATAACAGGTCGTCTCATTTTTTTGCTATGTTAGACCAGTTTTTGGTTTAGTTTTTTCTCTTGCTTTGATACAAAGATTTTGTTCCAATTTTAACATAGGTTTTGGTGAATATTGTAACACCCCAAAATTTTATAAGCTAAGACCCGAATCATTCTATAATACCTCGCAACTCTAATCTTAAAATGTGAATCGTTTGTGTAACACGTCAAACTTTAGAAAGGCTAAAGAGGACTAACACGCAAGTCCACGAATCTAAAATGGACCATGAACCCTTCACGGAACCCTGAACCGTCCGTTCAGGGGTCCAGGACTTGTTTAGAGCAAGGTGTCAAACCGTCCGGGACTTCCAAGGGGTGAGTCACTTGGATGGGACCCTATATAGTCTGTGGTGGCTTGTACGGCCTGTTTAAGGGTCCCTACAGGTCAGCCATCAACATTTAAGTTTAAGGTCAAATTCAAACTACCATATGTCTCAGTAGATAATGATTAAAGGTCTTTGAGTCCTCTTTCCAACGCCACAAAGTTTCTTCATTTTGAGTTTGGAGTAAAATATTATGCACGGTTTAGTAAGCCCCTATTATACAGGCGAAGGTTCACAGATGGCTATATGGTCCATGTTGTGTTTCACGGACTGTGGAGCCTTAAACAGTCCGTGAAGCCTTCCTTGAAGGCACTCTTATAGTTTTTTAAGCTGGGGTCATTTTGATCTTTCCTCTATGTGTTTGGTACTTAAACTACGTAGTTTTAACTCCTATTCTAAGCCTAAACAACGATGTTTTGACTTAGTTAAAGGCTTAGAAAGTGTTAATAAGTTCTTTTATGTTCATTAACACTTCAAGTAATTAGAGAAAGGTTCCAAGAGGATAAAAGCTTGGGTTTCGAGCGTTCTTCGAGAATCGTCGATTTCGCCAAAAACTTAATTCTTCTAGGTTTATAAGACCATCATAGTGTTGGACTAGTTCTTTCTCATGCCATACATCTACTCTCAAACCAGTAAAAGAGTAATCCAGAATTCTATCCTTAGATTTAAGTTTTCTTGAGATGAGTTGATGTTAAATTCTGAGTTCTTGATTCTTTTTGAAATTTTGTTCCTAATTATTGAATTGCTATATGTTATGCGTTGAGATTCTTGAGTTGATTCATTCATGTCTATATTTCAGCATAAACCCTATGAATTGAGTATTCTTGAGATAAGTAGTATCGTGAGTTATGAATATTAAGTTTTTCTATATTGTTATTGAGATCCTTGAGTTGAGTTGTTCATGTCTATATTTCAGCACGAACCCTATTTTGAGAATATTTTACATCCAACAGTTTTGTTTTAAACTGAGTTTTTGAGAAACTAAAAAGGAGTTTGAGAAAGAGTTTTAACAAAGATTTGAGCAAGTGTATAATGGAACTAAGTATTTCTCAAATGTTTCATTTGTACATGAAGAAAGAGAATATTATTTTGAGAAAAGTAAAAGAGTTTTCAGAAACATTGAGCACAGTGAAGTTACCTCTTAAAGAGGCCTTTGCGAGTTATAATCTCAACCCAAAAAAAGTATTTTTACATTGAGCAAAAAGAAACATTATTTTCTAAATTAGCAATGAGTTCAGAGATATTTCATAACAGTTACTTCTTTTAAGATGATAGTTTGAGAAATTATCTCAAACCAGAGAAAGAATATGTTTTATACATTTGAGTATGAGTATATACATTATTGGGAGTAGTATTGAGCACCGATATGGAGGGAGTTTATAAAACTCACAGCCTCCATAAATCATGTCTTGTCAACACGGGTACAAGATCATACTTTTAAGATGATCTTTTTTTCTTATTGGATGAACTTAGTTGAGAGGTCTATACCCTAACAAGGTATAAGACAGTTCTGACAGCATGTGTGAGATGTTGTATCATTACTTAGCTCATAATGATGGTTGTCGGTTAGAGAATCTCCCAATAGAGCTAAAGTGTTTTTTATACATCACTTATTATGTTGAGTTTATAAATGAGATAGTCTTTTGTAAACCTTTAAATGGTTATATCCTTTATTTCTTTACATTCAGATTGAGTATATTTTTATCTATTGTAGTCCTTTCATTCAGTTATTTTGCCTCGACTATATAACTTACTCGTACATTTAAATGTACTGATGTCATTTGACCTGTATCTTTTTATGATGCAAATACATGTGCTTATGATCATCAACAGACGCTCCGTTGAGATCACTATATACACTACAAAGAGTTTTGGTGAGCCTCCTCGCATTCTGGAGGACTTCACATTTACTTGTTTTGAGGCATCGTGGGTCTTGTCCCGACACCTATCTTTAACATTAGAGGCTTCATAGATAGATATAGTTGAAGAGTCTTTTAGTATTTACTTTTCCTTGAGATGTTTTTGCAAACTATTATACTAATGTTATTGAGTATTTTAGAAATAGTTTGAGTTGGGTATTTACTTTAAGTTTAAATGTTGAAAAACTTTGATTTTAAGCCTTTTATCGCTTTGAGTAAGTCTTCCGCTAAGTAGTCAGTTAGGCGAAGGGTTCGCTTGGGGACCACCAATGGTTCTCTAGTGTCATGCCTCGAGCCTACACCTTGGGCGGGACTTTAATCATTAATAAAAGAAAACAAATGCAACTATTCTCAACTGTCTCAAAAGAACTTCGAATGTTTTAAAATTAAACATCCAACTAGCCAAAGTGGCAACTCAAGTCTTATAACAAAACAACTGAAATGCAAAGACTAAAGAATTATAGCTATCTCTCTATGAAGCCTCTAATACTATAAGGGATCTCGGGACAAGACCCCCGATCATCCTAATAACTGAAGTACTAAAATAATATAAAAAGGGATCCTATAGAAAGCAAGTAGGCTCACCAAAAGACTTTGAGTGCCTGACTGGATCAACGAAGCACTGGATGCTTACCCTGGTTACCTGAATCTGCATCATAAAATGATGTAGGCCAAATAGCGTAAGTATATTGAATGTACGAGCATGTGAGAGGAAATCTAAACAACACATAAGCTTGAACTGGAATCTGAAAGAAACTCTTACCTCAACTTTACTCAACTCATGGATACTCAACTAAATGTAGAAATAAACAACAGTAAAGATGCAGTTTATATAAAGCATTTAAAACAGTAGATAACATCTCAAAGTATTGGAAAATACAATATTATCTCTGTTGTATATAAGAATACAAAAATAAACTATATTTGGGAGATTCTCTTACCAACAACCATCACTATGAGCTATGTGATGATACAACGTCTTGCCCATGCCATTGATTGCACGTATCAGGACACTTTTTCCAATTCTAAGTGCCAACGATCGTTAGTCAGTAATCTAACCCAACTAAGTGAGTTAGGGTCGAATCCCACATGGAGTGGTACGTGCTTAAGATTCAAGAGCCAAGTACAAATATGTTCAAGTCAATCATAGGTAAAAACATTTACGCATAAAAGCATAGTTCAAATTAAAGGGTGACACAAGTGTCAAATATGGGGGGGGGGGGGGGGGTTAATT
>JAJOOR010007772.1:0-51741 GCA_036250505.1 Solanum acaule | reverse complement strand
TTAACAAGATTATATGATGCTAATATCTTTTCAAAATTTGATTTAAAATCTGGATATTGGCAGATCCAAATATTTAAAGACCATTCTTATAGAACGGCATTTAATGTTCTGTTTGGACAATACGAATGGAATGTAGTGCCCTTTGGTTTAAAAAATGCTCCCTCAGAATTTCAAAAGATTATGAATGATATTTTTAATCCTTATTTGGTTTTCATCATAGTTTATATTGATGATATTTTGGTGTATTCAAAGACTCTTGAAATGCATATCAAGCATTTAGACATTTTTAAGAAAATAGTTATTCAAAATGGTTTGGTGATTTCTAAACCTAAAATGAGTCTTTTTCAAACAGACGTTCGATTTTTGGGTCATTTGATTTGTCAAGGAAAAATCACTGCTATTCAGCGATCTATTGAATTCGCGTCAAAATTTCCTGATATTATTACAGATAGAACGCAATTGCAGCGATTTCTGAGAAGTTTAAATTACATTTCTCCCTTCTAAAAAAATTTATCTCGTGATTTTGCTCCGTTATACAACAGGCTAAAAAAGGATCATAAAAAGCCTTGGACTAATAGTCTCACAGATCTAGTGAAAACTATTAAATATAGAGTTAAATCATTGCCCTGCTTAACACTGGCTAATCCGGCTTAGCCAAAAATTGTGGAAACGGATGCGTCCAATATGGGTTATGGAGGAATATTAAAACAGATTAACCCGCATGATAAAAATGAATACCTTATTCGATTTCATTCAGGAAACTGGAGCGATGCTCAAAGAAAATATGCAATGGTAGCTCATGAAATGTTAACTATCGTTAAATGTGTTTTAAAATTTCAGGATGATCTTTACAATCATAAATTTGTGATAAAAACAGATGCTCAATCAGTTAAATATATGTTTGATAAAGATTTTAAACATGATGCATCAAAATTAATGTTTGCAAGGTGGCAAGCACAGCTAGCCCCGTTTGATTTAGAAATTCTATATAAGAAAGGAAGTGATAACTCTCTCCTAGACTTTCTATCTAGAGAATACATTCAAAATGAGTGAATATAGTAGTTATTAAGAGAATGGTGATATTCATGTTTCTCTTTTCTTTACTGAAAAAAGATTGATTACCATCTTAAAGGTTCTTCCTCTTAATCGAGATTTAAAGGAACTGATTTGCTGGAAAATTATAGATGAAATGGTGATGGACCTTTTCCAATCAATAGAAGAAGCTAATACTTATTATGACGCTTATTGGGAATAAATATCGATGTTTTGTTTGCAGAATGGAAAACCCTTGGTTAACTAAGGGTCGAGGAAAGGGAAATAACCCACGAGGAAGGGGAAGATCATCCCCAGGGTCATCAAGATCATCGTATGGATCTTCATCATCTAATACTCCAATTATATAACGAGGAGGAATGAGTTTATATAACTTAAGCTCTAGAACGCAAGAGAAAGCCTCTTCAATACATCTGGAAGATATTCCAGAAAGTGATCCATTATATGCTCAACTACAAGATTTTTTAACACAAAAGCAAGGTGATACATTTGCTTCAGTCGCCAAAGAAGACGTTGATGATATCAAAACATATGAAAAGGTAGGAAAAAGAGAAATGATATTTCTCTTAGAAAATTCTGACATACAGAGAAGAGAAGAGCCTTGGAAGATATTCCAAAGGTATTTAGTTAATGGGCTCTATTTCCCGGGTGAGTCATACAAAACTCGGAAATAGTATGAAACTTTGTTGATAAACACAGGTGTTGAATTTCAACACTTTTCAGGATACAATATAAGTGAGAATGTTTATAACTTCTCTAAAATGATTATAATGCATATCATTCATATTGAAGATTGTGGTATTTCCTCGATGACTGAAAGAAAATTTAGTCTAAACAAAGTCATGGTAAACTTTACCTATTGGGATTATATCTAGGCATTTAATAAAGTCCTCTGTTATAACAATGAGAGGCACAAACATACTTGGTTTATAAAAGTATGTGCCAAGATATTTGTTAACCCTATACCAAATTGGTTTTTAAATTGGTGGTCATACCACGGGGGGCCAACCATAAAAATTTTGCCCAAACCATTTCTCAAGTTATACAAAGAATGGGTCAAGGGTTCCCCAGATCTCAACAAGTTATATCATCAAGAACATATTTGTTATTTTCAACAAATTGAACAGATATATTTTTTATAGAATTCTCTGTTCCATGGATTCACAAATGGGTTCTGAAAGTAGATTTCACTGAGGAACAAATCCCCTGCTTATACATAACTTATTACAATAATTTTTGGGATAAGTTGTGAAGAAAGATCCTCAAACAAAGTCTATATACGGATAAAAACTGCTGGATCTAAATACAAAAACTATTAAAGATTATAAATCAATTCCTAATAAAGGAATTATGACTGATGATTCAACCACAGTAAAGCATATGGCTAGGAAAATTTCTAATCCTGATGAACAAGAACAAGATGAAATGATTATGAAATACCTAGAAGAGGTAAAGAAAAAGATTTTTCTAAATCTAACTCATTACTCAAAATCATATTCATCAATGCGTAGTGAAACAAGTGAAGATATGCACAAAGCTCAACCATATGAAGAAGAAAGGCCAGTAGATGCACTGAAGAAAGCCGCAGATTTTTTGGCAAAACTAAAGGGCAAGATTTAGCAGATAAGCACTACCAACAAGAGATAAGCACTACGGACAATAAAAGGCACGCGCTACTGTAGCAACACTGTAGTTCAACAGTAGATACACTGTTACCAGGACCCAGATAGGGGCCCCAGTATCCTGTACAAAGATGTTTTATTTTCCTATAAATAAGTTTGTTTTTCTTTAATTGAGAGCAGGTTTTTGAAACTACCTCTTCTTGCTTTCATTTTCTCTCCCTCTCTCCTGTAAAATCTTCTAAGTATTGTAAGCTTGCCGGACTTTGGCCAGAATAATTAAAGAGTGTTGTTTGCTACATGGTAATTTCCTTTATTTTTAGTTTTATCTTTTTATCTTCGAGTTTAGCCGAGACTATGTCCGGCTAAAGAATTTTATCTATGCCGGAAAGCTAACTTAGAGATTATATTTATCATGAAAGATCTAGACTTTATCTAAATATGCATAAATTTATATATGGTTTATTGACTTGGTTCCGAGATGGTGGTACAGTCAGATTCATCATACATATACCATGAATTCAGATCCAGCTGCATATTTATAACCATGCGTTTTAACATTCAAAGTTAAAGCATCTAAGATATTAGAATCAGTCAACGATAACTGCAAATTAGGTTGAGCATTAAAATAGACTGGACCATAGGCCACCGTAGATTCTATCGAACCCATCAAAGATTGTCAAAAATTTAAATTTCTCGCATCTCGTAGAGCAGCTAGGAAAGTCTTTGGTAACCCTTTAAGAGTTAAACGTTTAAAAGCAATTTGAACCATACCAATATGCAAGAATTTATATTGAGATTTATATAATTCAATATCACGCTTATTTAATAAACGAATAGTTTGTTCAGACGAGTTTAACGCCAAAGATTGGTCAATTGTTTTAATCAACTGTTTATTAGAGATTTTCTCAAACCAACCATAATCATAAATAGTTTTTATATTCACTTTCGGAATAGTCCATTTGTTTAACAAATCAAGGTTTTGAGGTATATCTACCTCTTCTAATTGAGTACTTTTAATATCTCCTTGATCCATAAAAGAGAGAATATCTCTATGACGAAATATTTCACTTTAATCATATATATAACATGAAAGTTCCAAGGCTCTGATACCAACTAAACAGGATCTCCGAAGATGGGTGGTAATCCGCGTGGTCATCTTCAATCTAACTTGTTAATCTTCTGATATTTCTGATAAGGATATTCCTTCTGCATCCGAAATGGATTTTAATCTTAATGATGCTTAATGATGAGTGGACATCAAATTGATTTTAGTCCAGGTTCACTGGCAAGAAAATATATTCAAAATGAATTTAAATTTTTGAAAAGCAGTAAAAGTGATACATGTATTATTTGGTAAATTAAACGGGGCTTGAGGAGGATAAATAGCTTTAATTATATTTCCTGATTCATCCTTATAAGACCGTTTTTCTGAGGGAGCATTTTTTAAACTAAAGGGCATTACATTCTTTTGTATTGTCCAAACGGAGCATTAAATGCCATTCTATAAGAATGGTCTTTAAATATTTGGATCTGCAAATATCCAGATTTTAAATCAAATTTTGAAAAGATATTAGCATCATATAATCTTGTTAATAAGTCCCTTTTGTTTGGAATAGGATACCTAATCCATTTCAAATATTTATTTAAAGGTTTATAATTTATAACTAACCTGGGAACACAACGTTCTTTTTCTGCTGCGTTATTAACATAAAAAGCAGTACATGACCAGGGCGACTTGGAAGGTTTTATCAAACCTTTTTGCAATAAATTATCAATTTCTTTTTTGCAGAATTCGACCAATTCGGTATTCATCTGACAAGGACGGGATTTAGTAGGAATTTTTTCCTCAGAGAAATAATCTACATATGGAAGAGTCATAATATGCTTTTTCCGATTCCAAAAAGCACTAGGATGATCAACACAAATATCAATGGCCATTTTTTCAGAAATGAGTTTAATCTTTTCCTGTATTTTAGTAGATTTCAAATATCGAATATATTCATACTAAATATCTCAAGTTGTAAATAATCAACATGCTTTTGTTTCATTTCTATTAAAACATTAATATCTCAAGAAATAGGCTCAGTGATAAAAGTATAACTAATATCTTGATTTTTATAAGTAGCAGAAAATCCTTTAGCATTTATATTGGTAAAAGGGTAAATTACATTTATAAACGGAGTTCCTAGAATAATAGGGGGGTTTAACTGATTTTTTGCCAAGAAAAAGAAGTGTGGAATACAAACTTTATTCTGGCAAATACGAATATTGGATAATTTATACTTTATAGCTAAAGCATGACCAGATACAGATTTTACCATATGAGTTGTTTTCTCAAAATATTTAGTAGGTACTAGACCTTCTTGAATGCAACTCACATCAGCTTCACTATCAATCATAGCAATGTTAGTTATAGAAAAAACATTATCAATTAATATGGTGCATTTAACATACCCTTTATGAGCTGTAATAATTTGCATCATTCCTAAAAACATATTTTGTTTAGGATCAATATTCAGAGGTTTAGCTAGAGTATTTTCTTCAATAGTAGATTCATTAACCTTATTTTTTCCATTGCTATTAGCAGACTCAATCTGAGTAAGACGGTGATCACAAATAATATGATTTTGTTTAAGAAATTTAATTTCTTCCTTCAATGTTCAATTTCTACTTTTAAATCATCAAAAGAGGAATCCCGAACTACCATAGTTTGTTTCGATGAAAGTCTATTATGAACTTCAGACAAAGAATAAGGAGCAGAATAATTAAACTCATCTTTAACCCTTTTATCATTAGAACTACTAGGTGATGAACTAGCTTTACCAGCAGCTAATTGAATGATTTTTTCACGAAGAGTATTATCCGTAACTTCTTTCAGAAGTTCTATAACATTATCTACAGTGATAGTAAACATGTTCATATCCTCGAATTGAGATTGTAGATTGTAGAATTCATCATGTTCACAATGACAAATATTACCATGACATTTGCAAGCATCATTTTAGTCTTGTTGAACCTTGCTGGAAGACTTAGGTTGATCATCCCCTGTTGCATAACTTGCTTCAGAATCATAATCTGATTTGGAACCCAAAGTATATAACAAACTATAAATCTTTTCTTGAATATCTTTATCAAGTTCCAAAGTCTTAAGCTTTTCAAGCTTACAATTTGGTGCTATATGCCCAAATTTTCCACATTTGTAACACTTGATCTTATCAAGATCTCTCTTGGACCTATTTTTGGTAAATCTATTAGATTTACGATGAGCCCTACGCTCTTCTCGGCAGATATATATATATATATAAGTAACATTTGAAACTCTTAAGTGTTTATGAAATACAACCTTTAAACTTTCCCCTTATCTTACATTAATTTGGAATGCAAATGAAGACATCTGAGTAAGATATGTATGATCTCCCAAGGATTAATGAAGACTTGAAGAGTTAATATCAAGAATAGAGTAAAGACACGATTCAAAGGAACACATACGGGATGAAGAATGGAGAACAAAAAGGGTTGGCCACACTGGCGCATCATGCCAGCACCAAAAGTATCGGGAGTACTTTGGGCACACTGCTTGCATAGTGCGCCAGCCCTTTTGGCACTATGGGTGTGTATTTCCCCAGCCCGAACCTAGAAATTTGATGAATTTTAGTGTTTGATTCCGTGTCCTAACTCATCTAGAATCGATTGGTTTCTTCCAAACCCTCTTTGATTAATAAACCCAACATAAATTCAATGAAATCTCACTCAAATTCTATCAAGAAACACCACTCGTTCGCAAGACCCTCACCTCAAGAACTCAACCCTTCATTGTTAAAGAATGGGCCAAAACTCATAAACTCTTTAAGAATCCTCACATAAAAGATTTCATGGACAAATTAATGAGAGAATTACAGGTTTTATGTGCGGACAAACAAGTCCATCACTATAGGAAACATCACATACATGGTAAGAACAATTGTTCTTGGCGAAAATCCTCAACCCTTGAATGAACGCTTGAAAACCTTCCCTTGCTCTTCTTGAAACTTTGCCCTAAAATTCTAAGTGTTTAGGAATGTCTAAAATAACTTAGCGTATGATAAAACCCCAAATAGGGTGAGAACAATGTGGTTAAGTCATGTGGGGTAAGGAAAAGATCAAAATGCCCCTTTCTCCATGAACGAAACGCCTTAACTAGAGAGGCTTCACTCAAATGGCCATAACTTTTTACTCAGAGCTCAGAAAGTAAACTTGGCAGCATTGGAAAGAGGAATCAAAAGACCTTCGATGTGAAATCTCATTGGGCCCTCTAATTTTTTATTTGATAAAAGTTATGTTCTCTCAAAGTTTACCCAAAGCTAAAAACTAACCAAAGTTTGAGGTGTTACATAATGTCTGCATGCTCATGAAAAATTGTCTTTCAGGATTTTGATTTAACTTGATTCCCCTACCCCTTTTGTATTTCCATGAGTTCCATTCGAGAACGAATTTTCCCAAGGGGAAGATAATGTAACACTTTGGGTTCCAAAAAAAAAACAAAGACAAACAACATTCAAATGTAGCACTAGGTTTAGGTTTACGAGACCACTCTATGGTTTGTAGGTCTTTCTACAGGTCGTGGAATAACCTCATAGAAAGGGAGGAAATAAACTTTTTCAAACCAAGTCCCAGTACCTTTTCTATGGTTCACCAATATGACCTGTCATTCTTTGTACGAGCCATAGATAGGTCTCGTAGGTGGGTCACAAAATGATTGAAATTTTAAGGGGTCAAATTGGTTTCTACGAATGGTGTCTATGGGCCAGAGGAAAACCTAAGAGCCATATAGAAGCTCTGTCAAAAGTTGGTCCAAATAAAAGGTTTTCTATGGTTGACAAGGACAGTCTTTAATTAGGTCCAAACAATAGAAGGGCTTCTACAATTATTTTAAGAGGCTTTTGAGTCTTTTCCCTAAATGATTTAAATACAAACTAAGTCATTTTTGCATTAATAGAAAGGCCTATATAAGGCTTTTTGAGTCTTAAATTACCCACTCAAACCCTATTCTCCTAAATCCCCAAAACATAACCAAATTCATCCTTCCCCAATTCTCTCGAGGCTAGGGAAGAACAAGAAGATAGGGTTAATTCAACTTCATCCATCCTTTATTCTTTTTGGGTTTTAAGTAGCAAGGTATTTGGGTATTCACCCATAGAGTCTTTTCCTCCATGGGGTCTCTTAGGTTTCAAATTTCTCCATTCAATTTCAATTGATCAAGTTAGGGTGTCAATTCAATTTTTGTGAGATCCATTCAGTTATGATTTATTATTATTTATTAAGTCTTACAATACATGATTCAATGCTAATACATGATATTTATTTGTAATTACATTGCCCATGCCTAAATTATGATTTTGAACAATGAACCTATGATGAACCCATAACCTTATGAGTTATGAATTTATGAAGATATGAATGTTCTTATGATGTTATTGTAAATGATTCAAGAATTATTTGAAAGGAAAGTATCAATGTTATTGTGAAAGATTTTCTCACATGCTATTATGTTGATGATTGTTAAAGGTATTCCTCACATATGGATTCACATTGGTGAAAGGTTTTCTTATCCATATTGAATGGTGTTCAAGGAGCTATTCTATGTTTTGATCTAAAAATTTGTGGATTGGTATTGATTATTTCCTTTCCTGTGTTATAATGATATTTGACTTTTATCTATTCCGTTGGGATTTATACTTAGCACTAAGAGGTCTTTGAGGTGGAAGCTCAAATCGGGTAGTCTCTAGTAGAATTCTCTAGTCCCAAACTACGTGCCCCTCTAGGATTGTCTTAAATGACCTAGCTAGTGGATCCACTTTACTAGAAGATGATATGTATGGAGTCTACCTTGCCAAATAGATTCCCATTCTTTTGGTATGAGGGATATACTAGATTCCATGATATAGCTCTCATGATCTTATTGTCGGTTAAAACTAATATCTCACAAAATGACTATGTTTTCTCAAAGCTTTCTTTAGGTCTCCTATTTTAAATGTATTGACTATATTTCATGATTTATATGGCATTGCTTCGTTAAGCTTGTAAATGTTCAAATATTGATTATGTCTCATATGTTTTAAGTCATTCATTCTACCATGTCTATTTTATGTATATTTCCCCAAACTAAGTACATTCCTTATACTAATGCATACTTGTGCCTACATTATTTCAGTAATGTAGGGTACGATACTCCTACCTCACATACTCATGGCAAGCTGATTTCTTTGGCATCTAAGATTGATGAGTTCTTATGTTTCGAGGACCGAGATACTTTTACTTGTTCATGTCTTTCTTTAATTTTTAGATTTGTATATGATGTATAGGTTACATCCCAATCACCTTCCTTATGATGTAATAGATAACTTGCTGAGACTTATTTTTAGATTTTCTCTTTGTCAAACTTCTTTATGATATTAAACTATGCTTTTTAACTATTTACTTCTATTATCTGGTATGATGTATGCTAAGTGGCTTGTGTATCGTCTCTTCGGGTCCTATATGCCAAGTTACACCCTAAAGATACTTTGGATCGTGACACTTTTATATTTTAACCATTCAGTTAAATTGTTATATATGAGTAATATATTCATCGATTATTTCATTCTAATGAAACAACGAGCCTAGGTATTGATGATTGGTGTTTTATCAACTTATTAGACTCAAATCCATGAGTTATTGTTATATCTTAATGGTACTTGAGGCAATTTTAGTCTCTTGCCCTCTTCTGTTCATGCATTACTTGGAAAAATCAGGTTTGAAGGATTTGGAGCTTAATATAACTGAAGCACGTTAGTATACTGCATGAGCCAGTTGGCATCTCTTAGACAAAATTTTGGTTTGAATAGAGAAAACCGGCCTAAGCACTGGCAACTTATTGGCGTTGTATAATTTCTGATCAGCGCTTTACCAACCCCAACGTAGGTGCTCTAGAAGAAATTGATAGATAAAGCTTAGATGCGATTTTCATTGAAATTTTTTGGATGTTCCGCCGGTCCAATGCAAATTAAAAAGTGGAAGCTTAAGGAAAAACATATTTGGAGGATAAAGTGCTTCACTTGGCAGGTTCCAAAGATAGAATAGAGATATGTGTAATTATGTAACTTTATTTTCTTCCCAATTAGGAATAGTCTAGAGAGAAGAACTTTTTTGATAACTTTTGTAATGATAGAACACACACAAGAGCATTCCTTGCTTTCTAAGGAAGAAAACCCAGATTTGCATCCTTCTAAGCTTTGGATTTTAGATTTGTTAGTCAATTTGCTTTGAATAAAGTTATCCCATATGGGTATTGTTTGTATTTCTTTTATTATAAGTAAGTAATTTTGTGGCCAGGGTGTGTGCATGATGTGGGTATAATACCCAACGGGTATTAATTAATTAGTTCTCAAATTGGTCATTATGCAAGGATTTATTGTTGTCTTGAAGTTCTAATCTAAAATCACTTGTTGCAAACATTGATTGATCTCTCTATCACTATTTTGGCTTGTGAAAGAAAAATGGAATTGGGTAATACTTCAATAGTGAGGACTTGGTGAAATAAGTCTATGGATTTGAGTTAGAGATAGGATGCTCCGACTAATTTTCAATTTAATGATATGAGCTAGGGATAGTCTATCTACACAAGCAATGTTTGGTGTTTTTTTGGTAAGGGTCTTGGAGTTCGAGAGAATCCAAGGGATATACATTTGATAGTTTGAGAAAATATGGAAGATTTCATAGACCAAACTCTATCTATGTATTAATCAATTTGGTTTTGATTAATATGTGCCTACTGTGTCAAAACCACATCGAATGCACACACCACTAGTTGTTTCAATCTTGGTAGAAGTTATTTCTATTTATTCTTTACTTTTGATACTTGATATTGATAATTTCTAGTTTTTCCCTTAAACCCACCCCCCATTATTATATAAATTTGTTGAGAGTACAGTGCGCTAATTTTTTTAGGTTGAAAAGTCAGTTCGAGAGTGATCCCACATGCCAATGTAGTTCGGCACCGACCTTAAAAGTCGTGTATTATTTTGCAAACGACCACCTATACTTTGAAAATGGGACATAGTTGAACGTTAATCAAAAAGGGGTGTTCCCCTGTGATAGATTGAGAGACGACTTTCTTAAGAGATATTGTCAAGTTTTAGTTTAAATTGGGTCGTGTGTCACACCTATTGCAAGAGAGACCACAATTATTATGTTTTGGCAGAGGAAGGTTGAAAATGATTTTTAAATGGAAATAAGTGAAATTGAAGCAATCTATTTGTCATGGGTCTTACATTCTTTATTTTTCTTTGTGATTTACAAGTGGAAAAACACTTTCCGTTGTAGTTTTTCAAAATTCATTCAATTTAATTGAATTGAGACTTATTTGAGATTTCTTCAAGTTGTGATGCTTTGTGCTATAAGGCCTTCAATCATTCTTGTGTATGCATATTATCTAGAAATTTCCCCAAAATGTGTAAAGAAAAATTCAAGATATTACATGACTTGAAAGATTAATCCTAGACCCTTTTTGAATTAAAAAATTTCTTCCATTGATATTATATTATTCAGCCCAAATTCAGCCTGAACTGAATTTTTATGGCCACCATGTGCATACCTTGAACTTTTGTATTACTTTGTTTTGGCACTGTCATGTCTCCATAGTTTCTAATGATAATATTGTAGGCTAAGATCCTAAATTTTGGGAAGGAAAATCGAATGAGTTGTGAAGTAGGCAAAACCTTAAGTTTGGGGGTTTATGCACCAAGAGAAGAAAGAGGAATTAACTAAAAAGCATAGAGCATCATAAGCTTCAAAATGAACAGTATATAAGTGAATTCATCATAAAAGAATGAAAATAATTACATTAATATTTTGGTGCAAGCTCATAGTGTGTGCATTCCTCAAATGAGAAGAAAACTAGGTGTTTGAAATGAGTGAACACCATAATTAGGAGAAACAAGGTAAAATAAAATAAAAATGTTAGTGGTGTGCTAAATGAGTTTTGATAGCATTACGGAGGCTTCTTAGTCACTTGACCAAATGATATCTTACCATTTTTCCCAAGCCTTAGTTAAACCCACAAGTCCTTGGTGGTTTTGAGTCTTGCCAAACTACATTAGTAGAGATCTACATACAGGGAAAGCCTATGGTTCAGTGTGTATATGCTTGAATTCCCTTATGAAAGTGAGTGAGTTTGTTTGATACATAATCTCTTGAATTGATATTTATGATTGTGAGTTGGATTCTGAGAGTGACATTGCATCCTTCACTTGAATGGTAAAGTCTTTATTTACTTGGACTACATGAATGTGATAAATTGTTGCAGATCCTTAGGAAAAGCTTGAAGTTTGATATCATTGGCTTCATATGCTTTGAAATTGTGCTTCAAGGAAAAACTGTCCCAAATATGTGCTTGAAAAAGTGTGTTGAATGAAAAGAATCTTTAAAACCTTTTCCTAGTGATTGATAGTGGAATCAATTATGAGTTGTGTTTGTATATAGTCTTTTTTCTTAGTCTTTTTTTTTTATTGAGTCTTAGGGTGTAATTATGCAAATACTATATTGGGTTTGGTTGAAAGAAAATCATGTTCTTAGTGAGTGCTTTTATCACTAAGAACATGAATTTAGGGGTTTGATGAGTTTGTATTTTATCAAACCATTAGACTCAAATTCATGAATTATTGCAATCTTTTATGCTAATTGAGGGGATTTTAGACTCTAGTTCTCTTGTGTGCAGGCAGTCCTTGGGAAAAAAAAAGTTTGAATGGTTTGGAGCTTAAAATTATTGAAGCACAACGACGAAGGAACCAACATCCCAAAGGAGTACGTTGGCATCCCAAAGGAGCCAGTTTGCCTCTCATCAGCATGAAAATAGAAAAAGTGCCTAAGCATAGATGACTCATTGACACTGTATAGTTCCTGATCGGTGTTCCATCGACCCCAACATAAGTTCTTCTAAAGAAACTACAGGTTGAAGTTGTGATGTGATTAGTACTGAACAATATTGAATCGGCGTTCCACTAGTCTAACACAAGCATAAAAGAAGAAGCTTAATGGCAAAAGTGTACTTGGAAGATAAAATGATTTATTTGGAAGGTTCCAAGAACATAATAGGAATCTGTACAACTATGTACCTTATATTTTTCCAATGGGAATAGTCTAGAGATAATCCATTTTTGGATAATTTTGTAGTGATAGAAAATAGCTAAGCACTCTCTTTTCGTTCTAAGGAAGAAAACCCACATTTGCATCCTTCTAAGTTTTGGATCTCAGGTTTGTTAACATTTTATCTCTATTTCTTTCGTTATGAGTAGTTAAATTTATAGCAAGGTGTGTGTGTGGATGATGTTGGTGTAACACCCAATGGGTATTGATTAATTAGTTCTAAAATTGGTTGTTATGTGTCATGAACCGAAATCGAGCCATGATAGCACCTACCATAAACCCCCAGTAGGCAGGCCAAAAACAAAGGTGAAAAGCAAAAAATACACTACACATAAAGATAGAAACAATAATAAGAAGGAGAAGGGCCTAGAACATGGATATGTATAAAACGATACAAAATATACTAATTGGGCTCGAAAGTGACCGATAAAGACAAAGCTATATACAGGAACCAACCCTATACCTATGCCCTGGTACAAGAGTGTCTAAGTACAGAGAGGATATATACATCATATTTGTCTAATTAAAATATAACTAGATAGACAATACAAAAGAAGGAAAACAACAAATTTGTAGACACTAAGATCTACCCATCATCAAATAGGGACACCTACAGGATATCCGAACTCAACGAGGGTGGCTCATACTAGGATATGCATCAGAAAAAGATATAGAAGTATAACAAGAGTACCAAAATACAGGGTACTGAATAGGCATTATAGGCTGACCAAGCTCAAATAGAAATTATATAAATAAAAGAGGCATGATAGTGCTAACATAAAAAATTTAATAGCTAACTAGATCCATACACACTACTACTGACAATTAATATAATAGAATAAATAGCATTCAATATCCAAAACAAGTAACTCACAATTAAATGCATAATGCAAGGTGATGGAATGCACGTATAGCCAATGCATAAAGGTAAAATCCCGGCAAAGTACCTCGAATTGCCGGGAATTCTTCCTCGAGCTCAACAATAGATGAAATGAATGAAATATAACTCGGAATAGTTCCTTCGGTCAGCTAGACTGCTTTCTTGAGCTTAACAGTATAAAAGTAAACCCAAAATAGTCTTTTGGGCCGCTCAGAATACTTCTTCAACCTTATCTTTCAACAAAACCCACAAAACTTAGCATGTTTAAAACCAAACTCCCTTTGTGTCCGAAACTCTTATTAGTTTTTTCTCGAAGTATTTATACCTCTAAAGTAAAACATATAAGTTAAAGTAAATATCTCCTTTTTTAAAATTGAGATCACAGAAAAAGAAGTGCTTTCTTAATAATTCCAAGTTTCTTTGAGTAAAACCAGTAATACATTCCCTTAAGCCAAAAGCAAGTACAAATGGTGACAAAAGCCATTTAAGAGTATCAAATATATCATTTTCTCATTCCTATGTCAAATCATGTCAAAAACAAGTGTTATGAATTTAAATGCACACCAAACACAGTAAAGTCATTCACAAATACAATCACACCACGCAACAACCAAGTAGACACTGATCATAGTATAGTCGTACTAACCTCGAACTCCAGCTAGTCCAAGTCCAAGGTCTCAAACCCACAATCACACTAAAAGCTTAAAAATAAATTAAAAAAACACACAATCATACCAAACCAATCAACGCACTTCAATCTATTTTTCAAACCACCTAAAAACATTCTAAGTATCCTATATTTTCCATCAAGACAAGGGCTAATCCTAAATTAATGCTTCGCAGAGATAAAGCTAGGATAAAATCATGAAAAATGGCCAAAAATACAAATAGGGATCACATCAGCCTTAAATCTCTGTATTGATCAATGGTACTCAATTTATATATAATTTAACTTAGCCATAGGTAAAAGAGGAAATCATAACCTTCCTCAAAGCCAAAACTGCACTCATATCTCCACTTAAGTGCTTCTTATTTTTGAAGAACCTTGGAACGTTGCCACACTATCAAAAATAGAAACTACAATTCAATATGATACTAACAATACCCATATCAATGTTAAGAAATTCAGACTATCAATTCAACAGAAATTTGACCCTCAAAGCTTGATAACAAAATGTGAAACTCACTCTGTCATTACGTTCCCCCTGATGTGAGGATCACATGCCCTAAAGTTGGGCAAAGAAGGGAATAAATTCACACCTCA
This sequence comes from Solanum acaule, assembly GCA_036250505.1. Classification (NCBI taxonomy): domain Eukaryota; kingdom Viridiplantae; phylum Streptophyta; class Magnoliopsida; order Solanales; family Solanaceae; genus Solanum; species Solanum acaule. The sequence goes on along the minus strand of JAJOOR010007772.1, from coordinate 36,761 downwards.
AATGGTCTAAAAACTAAACTTTAAAGAATAGAAATCAAGGAAATTGAGCTTCTAAATGGAATAGAATTGCAATTATGAAGCTAGAATCGTAATAGAAAGTGAAGAGGAAGATATCTACCTTAGAATCAAGTTAAATGGCCAAGAAATGAGAAAAATCACCCTTAAATAAGCTCCAACTCACGTTTTCTTCACTTATGAAAAATTACGAAGATAAGAGAGATGTAATACCAGTGATAAGCACTTAAGTGGTCAAATGGCCACTACAGTGATCTCCTCAAAAGTAATCTACAAGCTCGATGTGACGGTATTTGAAGGCATATTTTATGCTTTTGTCTATGAATATTTTCTAGTTCTTAAGTAACAATAGTGTATTTTAATAGATTTTCTACTGTGCTACATAGGTTACTAGTCAAACTGTTAAAGAAAGAAAAATAAAACTAAATGCTGCCAAGGAGAGACTGACGGCAAGAAAACCATCACACTTGTAGAGATATAACTACACTCTGAATTTCAGCTGGTGAAAGCGACGGACCGTTAGGAAATGTGTCACACCTGCAAAGTTGAGACTACTTTCTAAAGTCTAATTGATTTTAAAGGTGACAGACCGTCACACATGTGACAGGCCATCATGTGAATTGTCACACTTGCAGGGTTATAACCATTCTCTGTAGAGAAAAAGATGGTCAGAGCTATGGACCATCACTGTGATGATCCATCAGATGAAATGTCAGGCAGACCTTGAAATATCAACTTTCTTATTTTAAATTTCAAAATTCTTGAAACTATAAAGAGTATGTTTAGGGTTTGTTTTGTGATCTTGTTCTTAGCGAAGAACACATTATTCTTGAATGGGTATTGATTGAGTGTTTTGCATTGGTTTCTTAAAATCGAAGTGTTTGATTTCCTATATTTTTTTTGTAAGTTCTTATTAAATGAATGTAATTATAATCTTTGTTTCTATTATAATGAGTTTCTGAACCCCACAATCAAGGGTTGTTGAATCCATGAGGACTTGAACTAAAATTGGGGTTTTTATGGGATGAATTGTATATTGTGATTGTACATCTTATTATCTCTTTCATATTTATCGATTTCTAATGGTTTCAAAATTTAGAAGATGACCTAAGTTTATCTTTTTTGAGTAAAATGGCATAAAACTTGGCAAACGAGTTAATAACGAGGATTCAAGAATCTGAACTCGTCTAATGGTTAATTTTGTAACAAGATTAACCAACTTTTAGTAAATATCTTTTGAAATGAGTGAAACACTTTTAGTTCAGAAGAATAAAACTAATATGCATTGAGAAACGATTATATGTAGCATGAGTTTGATAAACTGGTATACTAGCTATGCATGATGAAATTATGTATTAACCCGATAATTGTCAAACAATCCTGGTGAATATAATCCTAGTTAATTATTTCTATAAATTCTTAGTTAAGTAATTTTGTTGATTATACTTGTTAAATGTGATTCTAAAATGAAACCCCAAATTCTCCCATATTTCCAATTAGTTCGAGAACAAAGTAGCTAATAGTAAATAACACCATACGACATAGTTCTCACCTTATTCTCTATGGGATTCGACCTCAAGTTGGGTTCTATATTTAAAAACGATTGCATTATACTTTTTTAAGGAGGTGTAATTTTTGCATATTCTGGCGGCTTAAGAGGCTTCCGCTAAAAGGGCCACTAAAGTGGTTGGGCCCTAGGTGTCCACTACCACTAAAGTGATGCAGAGGTTGCTAAAGTGGTCCAACCAATAGCTTTAGCATCAACCAAAACCTAAGAAGGATTTCTTCTCTGAAAAGGTCCTCGGGATTCATTCAAAACCCTTGAATGCAAAAAAACTACTCTAACCTACCAATATCAATATTCTAGACTCAAGGGAATCGATGAAACAACCAAGAGAGGTTGTCGCGATAAAATATTGACCCAAGTCAACACTTTCACAATGAAATAAACAAGCATAACATAAAACACCACAACAATAATCCAGATTACCCTGGGATACAAACCAAAGGTTGTTCTAGACCAAACTCAACGTTCTGGAGCTAATCACACAGATGGAATTCTCATATGGGCAAGTTTATTAAGATTGATGTCTAAAGTCAATACTTTGCCAAATTTTCAAAAACATTTTGCCTAACTGCTCAAACTCATATTAAAGCCCTTGAGACTTGAAGTAATCATGCTACTAGCCCAAAATAAACCTTCCGAAACTGAGAAAAATATCATACAACCTCATATCCTTCATATGTTGGTCACAATCAACTTTTTCAACATAAAAGCTTCTAAAAAGGGGAAATCGTCCAAAATTCTCTCTACCACCTCCGGAAGCATGCCACCCATCCCAACAAATAACAAACACTACACAGAAGATATGGGAATGGAAAAGGTAGTAATAATTATCAAAACCAAGAAAATGGCCTCGAGGTTCAATATAATATCCATTTCTAAAGGGGATTTCACCCTCGAAAGTTAAATGAAAGGAAGTACTTGAAGGGTTGAAAAGGTGAAAATAAGCTCAACCTCTTAATTAGCCTCCTTGATCAGATGATACCTCCACTAAACCTTCACTGATGAGCTAAGACCTCAACTTTCTAACTGTAATACCTTAGATATGAAAGAGGGCAAAACAACATTTTAAAGAAGTTATAGGTGCCAACCTACAGAGGCCACCCACAGCTCGTGGATGGGACCACGGACCGTAGGCGTGATCTGTGATGGAACTCCCCTTGCCAGACATGAAAGCCTAAAACCACAGCCTGACCAATGGACCGTTGGCCAGATCGCGGTCCATTGTTCAAGACCCCAATATCACTCACTAACCATGGACGACGGCCGTGTAGGACGAACCATCGGTCAGTCCACAACCCGTCGACTAGGGTCCATGGGTCGTGATTTGGCAGTTAAGTTTAAGGGCAGTTGGGTCTTTTCCTAATTATGTTATCTCTTATCCTACATCGTTTTTCCCTTCACTATGACCCATATATAAGTGATTTCAACCCCCAAATTAGTTCATTCACTTCATTCTCTTCAAATTCACCAAAAAGAAGAACTCTCAAATATTTCTCTCTTTAGAGAGCTTGAAGAAGAAGGATTCAACCTAGCATTTCAATTCAAGTCTCAATTCCTCCGTTGAAGATTAGTATTTGGTTTCAAGATATGATAGTTTTCATCCATGGATTCCTTCCATTCATGGAGTTCCCAAATTCTTCTATTTTCAATGGTAGAAATCCCCAATTGAGTTAGTGTTTTCTTCAATTGTCATGGGTTCACTTGATTATTGATTGAATGATTTAATTATGATATCCTATGCATGAATTGATGAAACACTATAATTTTATGATGTTTCCCCCATGAACCCATGTAATCCCATTTATTCACATTATGAACATATTATGTAGGATTTTGATTATAAAGTAAGTTTTATGAAGTCAAGCATGTATTGATAGTATTACATGAATTTATGATGAAATCTATATCTAACCCATGTTTTCTAAATATTCATGATTGAAAGTGGGTTTTTGATGTTGAAAGGTAAATTATGGAATTATGCATGTCTTTATGAAATATATGCAAATGTTTTAAGGTTGCTTTGAGAGTAAAGTATCAATGATGATGATGTTGATGTATTATTGAAAGGATTTTCTCATATACACATGAAAGGAATGATTGTTATTGGTTTTCTCACATAATAAGGATTCTAAGGTTGAAAGGTCTTCTCACCTAATTGAATCAAATAATTAAGAGCTATCCTAATGGCTTATCTTGGATTGGTTATTGAATGATACCTTTCCATGGATTATGACTTAGTTTGGATTGGCAAGATGATGTGCCTTTCCATGGATAATACGAACAAGTAAGAAATGACTATTTTGTGGGATTTATGCTTAGCACCGACTGGATATTGGGATGGAATCTCTCCCGTTAGTAAAGGTCGGGTTTCTATTGTGGCTAAGAGAGTCTATAAAAAGTGTCCCATTTCCTTGTCCCACAGAGTTACTCTTGTTGACTTGGTAGAGCTTGATATGCTAGATGTTGATGTTATCCTTGGTATGGATTAGCTGCACTCATGTTATGCTTCTATCGATTGTAGAACTCGTGTAGTTAAGTTTTAGTTTCCGAATGATCCTATCCTAGAGTGGAAAGGGGGAAATTCTATGCCTTACGGTAAGTTTTTCACTTGTCTTAAAGCTAGAAAGATGATTTCTAAAGGTTGCATTTACCATCTAGTTAGGGTAAGAGATATGGATTCTGAAATCCCTATTCCTAAGTTGGTCCCCATTGTTAATGAGTTACCAAAAGTGCTTCCAAATTATTTACCCGGTATTCCTCCTATAAGGGAAATAGACTTCGGTATTGACCTTCTCCCAGATATGTTGCCTATTTCTATTCCTCCTTACGGTATGGCTCTGGAAAATAACTAAAGGAGTGGAAAGAATAATTGAAGGATCTGTTGGATAAGGGTTTTATCTGATCGAGTATCTCTCCATGGCTGCTCCTATTTTATTTGTTAGACAGAAAGATTGTTCTCTTCGTATGTGTATTGACTATCGTCAGTTGAACAAGGCGACCATTAAGAATAAGTATTCTCTTCCAAGTATAGATGATCTATTTGACCAACTCCAAGGAGCGAGTTACTTTCCTAATATTGATCTTTGATCGAGTTATCTCCAATTGAGGGTGAAGGAATATGATATTCCGAAGACGGCTTTTCAAACCTGGTATGGCCATTCTAAGTTTTTGGTGATGTCTTTTGGTTTGACTAATGCTCCGGCGGCTTTTATGGATTTTATGAATAGGGTGTTTAGAAAATACCTAGACATGTTTGTGATTGTGTTCATTGATGATATATTAATCTATTTGAGAAGTGAGAATGAACATGCAGATCATTTGAGGATCGTGTTGCAAATTCTTAAGGACCAACAACTTTTTGTGAAGTTTAGCAAGTGTGAGTTTTGGTTAAGGTCTGTAGCTTTCCTTGGTAATATTGTTTCAAGTTAGGGTATTAAGGTAGATCTTAAGAAGATGGATGAAGTCAAGAGTTGGCCTAGACTGCTATCCCCTTCGGATATAAGGAGTTTCCTGGGTTTAGCCACTTAATATAGAAGGTTTGTTGAGGGATTCTCTTCAATTTCCTCTCCTTTGACTACTCTGAATAAAAAAAAAAGCTAAGTTCATATGGTCAAAAGCATGTGAAAAGAGCTTTCAAAAATTGAAGGATAGACTTACTTCCACTATGGTGTTGACTTTACTAAAAGGGATTGATGGTTTTGTTGTTTATTGGGTTAGGATTTGTGCTTATGCAAAATGGGAAAGTTATTGTCTATGTCTCAAGGCAACTAATATTCATGAAAAGAATTATCCTACCCATGACTTGAACTAGCGGCGGTTGTGTTTACCTTAAAGATTTGGAGGCATTATTTGTATGGTGTTCGTGTAGATGTGTTTACCGACCACAAGATTTTGCAATATGTGTTTAATCAGAAAGATCTAAATCTTCGCCAAAGAAGGTGGCTTGAGTTATTGAAATATTATGATATGAGTGTTCTCTACCACCCGGTAAGGCTTATGTGGTAGTGGATGCTCTTAGTCGGTTATCCATGGGTAGTGTTGTTCATATTGAAGAAGGTAAGAAGGAGTTGGTTCGTGATGTTCATAGATTGGCCTGATTGGGTGTTCAGTTAGTGGTCCACCAAAGGTGGTGTAATTGTTCACAACGGCTCAGAATCGTCTTTTTGTGGCGGATGTGAAAGCCAAGCAAGGTCTTGATCCAATTTTGGTTGAATTAAAAGAAGCGGTGCTTAAGAAATCCATTGAGGCTTTCTCCCAAGGGTGAGATGGTGTACTTATAATCAAGGTTGTTTGTGTGTTCCAAATGTTGACAACTTGAGGGAACAGATCTTGTCAGAAACCCATAGTTTGCGGTATTCCATTCATCCTGGAGCCACCAAGATGTATCGTGATTTATGGGAAGTCTACTGGTGGAATGGGATGAAGAAGGATATTAAGAAATTTGTGACCAAGTTTCCTAATTGTCAACAAATGAAAGTTGAACCTTAGAAACCGGGATGTTTGTCCCAAGATATTAGCATTCCTACTTGGAAGTGGGAAGATTTGAAACTGGACTTTATTGTTGGTTTGACTCACACCCGGTGACAGCATGATTCGATTTAGGTTATAATAGATCGGATGAAAAAATCGGCTTATTTTCTTCCCGTCAAGGTTTCCTATTCGGCAGAGGTCTATGCCAAGTTGTACTTGATAAAAATGGTAAAGTTGCACGGAATGCCTTTGTCCATTATTTCCTATCGTGGTACCCAATTCACTTCTCAGAATTGGAAGTCTTTCCAAAAGGGTCTTGGTACTCGGGTCAAGCTTAGTACTGCCTTGCATCCCTAAACCAATGGTCAAGCAGAGCCTACTATCCAAAATATGGAAGACATGTTAAGGGGTTGTGTGATTGATTTTATGGGTAATTGGGATGACCATTTGCCATCGATTTATTTCACTTATAACAATAGCTATCATTCGAGTATTGATATGGCTCAATTGAGGCATTATATTGTAGGAGGTGTAGATCTCCTATACGATGATTTGAGGTGGGTGATGTCGCCCTAATAGGTCCTGAGTTGGTACATGAGACCATAGAGAAGGTTCGACTTATTAGAGAAAGGTTAAAAATGGCTCAAAGTGGACAAAATTCATAGGTCGATGTAAGAAGAAGAGATCTTGAGTTTGATGTTCAGGATTGGGTTTACTTGAAAATTTCACCCATGAAGGGTGTAATGAGGTTTAGTAAGAGAGGGAATCTTAGTCCTGATATGTAGGCCCATATCAGGTTTTGATATATATTTGTAAGGTTTCTTATGAGTTAGATTTTCCAAATGAGTTGGCATCAGTGCATCCAGTTTTCCATGTCACTATATTGAAGAAATGTGTTGGTGATACGACATCAAAAGTTCCCTTAGAAGGTTTGGGACTTAAGGATAATTTTTATTATGAGGAAGTTCCGGTTGAAATTCTAGATAGGCAAGTCAAGAAGATCAGAAATAAAGAAGTAGCTTCCCTGATAGTGTTGTGGAGGAATCAATTAGTTGAGGATGCTACTTGGGAGGCCGTGGTCGATATGATGTCCCGGTATCCGCATCTCTTTCCTGATACTCCTACTCTAGCTTGAGGTAATGAGTTCCTCATGGTTTGTTCTTTGTTTTGGAGTCATATGTCTTATATGCTTCCGCGATTTCCTTACTATGCATGATTTATGAAAAGTTCAAGTTTTGAGAAAATGAGTCAATTTGATTGATTTCTACATGTTTATGTGCACATTAGTATGAGTTGCATGTACACTACTTGATATTTTGTTGTGAGCATGTCTTTAGATGCAAGTTGATGTTTCCTCCTTGGATGTTGGCTTGGAGTTGATGTTTCCTCCTCAGTTATGTGTATTTCATGCATGATGGGCTGTTAGATTTAGTTCCACCCCTCTTATGATGTTTTGATTATGTCTTAGCTTGGAGTCGATAGTTCCTCCTTGGTTATATACATTTAGATGAAGTTGCATTGTAGGTTGGGTAGTTAGTTCCTCTCCTACCTTTTTCGTACTAACTTGATTATCATTCAAGGAAGAATGATCCTAACGGGGAGATATTGTAACATCCCAGATCTGAAAGAGAGCAAAACAACATTTTTAAGAAGTTGTAGGTCGCAACCTATGGGGGCCCACCCACGACCCGTGGATGGGACCACAGACCGTAGGTGTGGTTCATGGATTGCACTCCACAAGCCAGTCATGAAGGCCCAGAACCACGGCCTGACCCACGGACCGTTGGCCAGATCATGGTCCGTGGTTGCGGGTCCATGGTTCAAGACCCCAAAATAACTCACCGACCATGGACGACGGCCTTGCAGGACGGACCATCAATCAGTCCACGGTCCGTCAACTAGGGTCTGTGGGTCATGATTTAGATGTTAAGTTTAGGGGTAGTTGGGTATTTTCCTAATTATTTTTTCTCTATACATCATTTTACCCTTCACTAAGACCCCTATATAAGTGATTTCAACCCCCAAATTAGTTCATTCACTTCATTCTCTTCAAATTCACCAGATAGAAGAACTCTCAAATATTTCTCTCTCTAGAGAGCTTGAAAAAGAAGGATTCAACCTAGAGTTTCAATTCAAGTCTCAATTCCTCCATAGAAGATTAGCATTTGGCTTCAAGGTATGATAGTTTTAATCCATGGATTCCTTCCATTCATGGAGTTCCCAATTGCTCTATTTTCAAAGTTAGAAATCCCCAATTGAGTTAGGGTTTTCTTTAATTGTCATGGGTTCTCTTGATTATTGATTTAAATGATTGAATTATGATCTCTTATGCATGAATTGATGAAACACTATGATTTTGTGATGTTTCCTCCATGAACACATGTAATCCCCATGTTTTAAAGTTCTGATCATATGATGTGGGATTTTGATTAGTAAGCAAGGGTAAGCATGTATTGATAGAATAACATAAATTTATGATAAAACCATATCTAACCCCTGTTTTTTAAATATTGATGATTGAAAGTGGGTTTTGAACCTCGAAAGGTAAATTATGGAATTATGCATGTCTTTATATAATCTATGAAAATGTTTTAAGGATACTTTGAGAGTAAAGTATCAATGATGATGTTGTTGATGTGTTATTGAAAGGATTTTCTCATATGCATATGAAAGCATGATTGTGAAAGGTTTTCTCACATAATAAGGATTCTAAGGTTCAAAGGTCTTCTCACCTAATTGAATCAAAGAATTAAGATTTATCCTAATGACTTAGCTTGGATTGGTTATTGAATGATACCTTTCCATGGATAATGACTTAGCTTGGATTGGCAAGATGACGTGCCTTTCCATGGATAATAAGAACAAGTAAGAAATGAGTATTCAGTGGGATTTATGCTTAGCACCAAGAGGATATTGAGATGGAAGCTCTACCGTTACTAGAGGTCGGGTTTCTAGAAGAAATATCCTTATCCCTTACCTATGTGCTCCCATACGATGATTTTCATGATAGACATTAGCTAGTAGATCCACTTAAGCTAGAAATTTTTGGTCCTTACCTTGGCAAGTAGGACACCCCTTTTCGGTGTGGGAGACACCGAGGTATCATGTTATAGCTTACATGGTCTCTATGTTGGTTAACGCTACTTCCCACATTAATAATTATCTAAGGTTACTTCAAGAAGTATCTCATATGTGTTCAAAGGTTTCAAATGATTTTAGCTTGCATTGACCTTGTTTTATGACTTATGTTTTCTAACCCTTTTATATAGTGTTTTAGCTTTGTCAATTGCATGTCATGAAATGTCCTCTTTTAGCATAATTTAAATGTTTTTATGCATCGCTAGCATACTTGGTACATTATTTTGTATTAACACATATTCTTGCCTACATTTCCCCAAATGTAGGGTGCGACAGTCAAGTTTCTCAGTTTACTAGCTAGTGGTTGATTGCGAGGTTCCCGAGCTTTGGTGAGTCCTCATGCTTTGAGGATGGATTTTCATTGTTCATAGTTTCCTTCTTATTTCAAATCTTGGACATGATGTATGAGCTAGGCCCAATTTCATTCTATTGAATTAGATGGAAAATGAGACAAGGGTTTTAGATTTCCGCTTTTCTTTTATAAAACTATTGGACTTGAACTGTTGTTTTCCTATTGTTCTATTTCTCATGTTATGAATACTAAGTGGCTTCTTTCAAGGTCCTATACGCCATGTTACATCTAGAGGGTTCCCCTGGGTCGTGACACTAACATGCCTATCACGACCCATGCGTACCCCCTAGATGTAACATGGCGTATAGGACCCCGAGAGACGCCATACAAACCACTTACCATTCATAAACATAAGAAATAAAACAATTGAGGTAAATACAACATTTCTAGTCCAATGTTTTATAAAAGTAAAGCGGAAGTCTAATACACTTGTCTTATTAGCCATGTAATACAACAAAATGAAATTGGGCCTCGCCTATACATCATGTCCAAAACTGGAAATAAGAAAGAAAACTGAAGGAATGAAAATCCGTCCTCCAAGCATGAGGACTCACCAAAGCTTGGGAACCTCGCAATCAACCACTAGCCACGCAACAGAGAACCTGACTGTCAGACGTTACATTTGGGGAAATGTAGGCAAGAGTATGCGTTAGTACAAAATAATGTACCAAGTATGATATCTATGCATAAAACATTTAAATCATGCTAAAATAGGACATTTCATGACATGCAATAGACCAAGCTAAAACATGATATAATAGGGTTAGAAAAAATAAGTCATAAAACATGGTCAATGCAAGCTAAAATCTTTAAAGCCTTTGAACACATATGCAATACTTTTTGAAATAACCATAGTTCATTATTATTGTGGGAAATAACCTTAATTGACATAGAGAAAATGTGAGCTATAACTTGATCCCCCGGTGTTTCCCACACCCAAAAGGGTTGTCCTACTTGCCAAGGTAAGGACCATGAACTTCTAGCTTACGTGGATCCACTAGCTAATGTCTATCTAGACAATCAACCTATGGGGGAAAATAGGTAAGGGATAAGGAGATTACTACTAGAAACCCGACCTCTACTAACAGGAAAGCTTCCATCTCAATATCCTCTTGGTACTAAGCATAAATTCCACGGAATAGTCATTTCTTACTTGTTCTTATTATCCATGGAAGAGCACGTCATCTTGCCAATCCTAGCCAAGTCATAAGTCATTCATATAAAGGTATCATTCAATAACCAATCCAAGCTAGGTTTCATTAGGATAGCTCTTCATCTTTGATTCAATTAGGTGAGAAGACCTTTCAACCTTATAATCCTTATTATGTGAGAAAACCTTTCACGATCATAATTTTATGTATATATGAGAAAAATCCTTTCAACAACACAACAACATCATCATTTATACTTTACTCTCAAAGCATCCTTAATACATTTGCATAGATTTCATAAGAACATGCATAATTCCATAATTTACCTCTTGAGGTTCAAAACACACTTCCAATCATCAACATTTAGAAAACATGGATTATATATTGATTTCATCATAAATTCATGTAATTCTACCAATACATGCTTGATTTGATAAGACTCGTCCTTTATAATTGAAATTCCACATCATATGATCATAATATTGAAAACATGGGGATTACATGGGTTCATAGGGGAATCATCATAAAATCATAGTATTTCATCAATTCATCCATAAGAGATCACAATTCAATTATTTAAATCAATAATAAAGAGAACCCATGGAAATTGAAGAAAACCCTAAATCAATTAGGGATTTCTAACTTTGAAAAATAGGAGAATTTTGGAACTCCATGAATGGAAGGAATCCATGGATGAAAACTATCATACCTCAAAGCCAATTGCTTATCTTCAATGAAGGAATGGAGACTTGACTTGAAACCCTAGGTTGAATCCTTCTTCTTCAAGCTTTCTATATAGAGGAATATATTGGAGAGGTGATTTTTCCTTCTTTTAGAAATTTGAGAGAATGATTTCTATTGTGGAAATTTGGGAGTTAAAATACTTATATAGGGGTCTTAGTAAAGGGTAAAATGACATAGTATTAGGCTAGACTAATTAGAAAAACACCCAACTGCCCCTGAAAATAACTACCAACCTACCATCGACGCCCCTGACTGACGGATCGTGGACTGATCAACGCTCCGTCCTGCATCACCGTCGTCCATAGTAAGAAAACTAATTTAGGGACCTGACCTATGGGCCCTCTACCACGGACCATGGACCCACCGACAGTCTGTTGGTCAGGTAGTGGTTCTAGGTTTCTAAGTCTTAGTTGGGGTAACCAACCACGGACTACACCTACAGTCTGTGGTCCCATCCATGGGCCGTGTGTGGCCTTCGTCGGATGGCACCTGCAACTTCTGAAATTGTTACTTTGCTCTTTTTAGAATTCGGGGTGTTACAATATCTCCCTATTGGGATTATTCGTCCTCAAATGAGATTCAAGCTAGTACGAAAAGAGTAGGAGAGAAACGAACAACCCAACCATCAATGCAACTTCATCTAAATGCATATAACTAAGGAGGAAGTATCAACTCCAAGCTAGGACGTAATTAAAACATCATAAGACGGGGTGGAACTAAATCTAACAGCCCATCATGCATGCAATACACATATCCGAGGAGGAAACATCAACTCCAAGCTCAACCCATTACAAAGCATTACATTATGAAGTTTATATGCAACTCATACTCAATGCACATAAATATGTAGAAATTAATCAAATTGACTCATTTTCTAAAAACGTAGAACTTTTCAAGAGTCATGCATAGTAAGGAAATCATGGAAACATTTAAGGCACATGACTCCAAAGAGAAAGAGCAAACCAGGCGGAACTCCTTACCTCAAGCTAGAGTAGAAGTAGAAGAAAAGAGATGAGGATATCGGGACATCATATCGGCCTCGTCCTCCCAAGTAGCACCCTCAACAAATTGATTCCTCTACAACACTTTCATGGAAGCAACTTCTTTATTTCTCAACCTCTTGACTTGCCGGTCTAAAATCTCAACCAGAACATCTTCATAAGAAAGATTCTCCTTAACTCCCAAACCTTCTAAGGGAACTATGGATGTCGGATCACCAACACATTTCTTCAACATAGAGACATGGAAATCCGGATGTACATATGCTAACTAAATAGGATATTCTAGTTCATAAGCAACCTTACCAACATGTCTCAAAATCTAATATGGGCCTACATAACGGGGACAAAGCTTCCCTTTCTTCCCAAACCTCATTACCCCCTTCATAGGTGAAATTTTCAAGTAAACCAAATCATGAACCTCAAACTCAAGATCTCTTCTTCTTACATTGACATATGACTATTGCCGACTTTGAGTTGTTTTCAACCATTCTCTAATAAGTCGAACCTTCTATATGGCCTCCTATACCAACTCGGGACCTACTAGGGCCACATCTCCTACCTCAAACCAACCTTAAGGAGATCTACACCTCCTACCATACAATGCTTCAAATGGAGCATATCAATACTCGAGTGATAACTATTGTTATAAGAAAACTCAATCAATGGCAAATGGTCATCCCAATTACCCTTAAAACTAACCACACAAGCTCTCAACATGTCTTCCAATGTTAGGATAGTACGCTCCGCTTGCCCATCGATTTGGGGACGAAAGGTCGTACTAAGCTTAACATGAGTATTAAGACCCTTTTGGAAAGACTTCCAAAACTGAGAAGTGAATTAGGTACCACGATCGGAAATAATGGACAACGAAAGTCCATGCAACTTTACCATTTCTCTCAATTACAACTTAGCATAATCCTCCGCCGAATAGGATACCTTGATGGAAATAAAATGAGCTAATTTCGTCATCCAATCTACTATAACCCAAATCGAGTCATGTTGTCGCCGGGTGCGAGGCTAACCAACAATAAACTCCATGTTCAAATCTTTCCACTTCCAAGTGGGAATGCTAATGTCTTGGGACAAACCTCCCACAACTTTCACTTGTTGACAATTAGGACACTTAGTCACAAATTCTGCAATATCCCTCTACATCCCATTCCACCAATAGAATCATGGTACATCTTGGTAGCTCCCGGGTGATTAGAGTATCGAGAACTATGGGCTTCTGACAAGATTTTTTCCCTCAAGTCGTCAACATTAGGAACACACAAACGACCTTGATATCTAAGTACACAATCTCCCCCTTGGGAGAAAGCCTCAACGGATTTCTTAAGCACGGTTTATTTTAAGTCGACCAAAATTGGGTAAAGACCTGACTTGGCTTTCACTTCCGCCACAAAAGATGATTCTGAGCAGTTGTGAGCCGTTACACCACTATTAGTGGGGTCCACTAACTGGACACCCATTCGGGCCAATCTATGAACATCTCGGACCAACTCTTTCTTATTTTCTTCCATATGAGCAACACTACCAATGGATAACCGACTAAGAGCATCCGCCACAACATTAGCCTTATTAGGGTGTTACAGAACACTCATGTCATAATCTTTCAATAATTCAAGCCACCTTCTTTGGTGAAGATTTTGATCCTTCTGATTAAACACATATTGCAAAACTCTTGTGGTGGGTAAAAACATCTACATGAACACCATACAAATAATGCCTCCAAATCTTTAAGGCAAAAACAACCGCCACAAATTCAAGGTTATGAGTAGGGTAATTCTTTTCATGAATCTTAAGTTGCCTTGATGCATAGGTAATAACTTTCCCATTTTGCATAAGCACACACCCTAGCCCATTTCTCGAGGCGTCACAATAAAAACCAAAATTATCGGTCCCTTCCGGTAAAGTCAAAACTGGAGTGGAAGTAAGTCTATCATTCCACTCTTGGAAACTCTTCTAACATGCTTCGGACCATATGAACTTATCTCTCGTTTGAGTTAAAGACGTCAAATGAGAGGCAATTGTAGAAAACACCTCAAAAAACCTTCTATAATAACCAGCCAAACCCAAGAAACTTCTAATATCATAAAGGAATATAGGTCTAGGCCAACTCTTGACCGCATTCGTCTTCTTGGGATCTACCTCAATGCCCTTACTTGAAACAATATGACCAAGAAAAGCTACAGACCATAACCAAAACTCGCATTTACTAAACTTGGCAAAGAATTGTTGGTCCTTAAGAATTTACAACACGATCCTCAAATGATCAATATGCTCATTCTCACTTCTCGAATAAATCAATATATCATAAATAAACATAATCACAACATGTCAAGGTATTTTCTAAACATTTTATTCATCAAATCCATAAACACCACCAGAGCATTAGTCAACCCAAATGACATTACTAGAAACTCATAATGACCATACCGAGTTTTTAAAGCCTTCTTCAAAATATCATCTTCTTTCACCTCAATTGGTGATAACTCGACCGAAGATCAATCTTAGAGAAATAACTTGCTCCTTGAAGTTGGTCAAATAAGTCATCTATCCTTGGAAGGGGATACTTATTCTTAATGGTCACCTTGTTCAACTGACGATTGTCAATACACATACGAAGATAACCATCTTACTTTCTGATAAACAAAAATGGAGCACTCCATGGAGAGATACTCGGTCGAATGAAACCCTTATCCAACCAATCCTTCAATTGCTCTTTGAACTCCTTTAGTTATGCTGGAGCCATACGGTAAGGAGGAGTAGAAACAGGTTGTGTATCTGGGAGAAGGTCAATACCAAAGTCTATTTCCCTTTCGAGAGGAATATTGGGTAAATCATCTGGGAACACCTCTGCAAACTCATTAACAATGGGGAATGACTCAAGAGTAGGGGTTTCGGAATGCACATCCTTCACCCTAACTAGATGGTAAATGCAACCCTTAGAAATCATATTTCTAGCTTTAAGACAAGAGAAAAACTAACCCTTAGGCATAGGATTTTCCCCTTTGCACTCTAGAACAGGCTCATTTGGAAACTGAAACTTGACTACACGAGTTCTACAATCAATAGAAGCATAACATGAGTGCAACCAATCCATACCAAGGATAATATCAAAATCTAACATATCGAGCTCTACCAAGTCAACAAGAGTAAATCTATAGGACAAGGAGACGGGACATTTTCTATAGACCCTCTTAGCCATAATAGAATCACCAATAGGAGTAGAGACAGAAAAAGAATCTAACACTTCCGGAAGAACATCAAACCTCATAGCGACATATGGCGTAAAAAAAACAAGGTAGCACCGTGATCAAGTAAAGGATAAACATCAAGTTGGAAGACTTTCAACATACCAATAACCACATCGGGAGAAACCTCTTGTTAACCACTAGTCTGAAGTGCATAGAATCAGTTCTCCTTGGTAGCATTGGAACTCGAACCACTAGGAGGAGCTTGCTTGCCCTCTATTCCTTTAGCCCTAAGCATCACACAATATCTCATTTTATGACCACTTTTACCACAACTGAAGCAACAATATGTGTCGGCTAGGCACTTACCCTCATGTTTCTTTCCATACTTAGCACAAGTAGACATAGGCAATGAAGATCCACTACCATCCCATCCTTGAGGCTTAGGTTTAGACAACCTATCTTTGTTGAACTTAGGAGGGGCATTGGAGGAACCTTGACCTGAAAACCTTTGTCGAAACCTAGGACGACCATGTCCATAGGACCTTGCACGAGAGAAATTACCATCACCAATTTTAGCCCTCTTTGACTCCCTAGAATTCCTTAAGTTTCTCATCTTCGATATATTGAGCATGAACCATGAGACGAGAGATGTCCATGTCATTAATGAGCATAGAGGTATGGCATTCTTTAACCACCATTCCGAACACACCCAAAACGAACTTACTCATCCTTGCCCTAGGATCGGCAACCATTGTTGGAGCAAATTTAGACAATTGCATGAACTTCAAAGCATATTCCTCCACACTCATACTTCCTTGACGAAGGTTGATGAACTCAAGCGCCTTTGATTCTCTCATCTAAAGGGGAAAGAACCTATCAAGAAAAGTAGCCTAAAATTTCTCCCAATCAAGAGGACCCGCATCTTCCAGTCTCCCTTCTTTATTGGTTGTACCATATTTGAGCCACACCCTTAAGTTGATAAGCGGCCAACTCCACCTTATCCACTGGCGTCACACTCCCATGATCACCAACACCTGGTTGACTTCATCAATGAACTCTTGTGGATCTTCCTCAACCTTGGAACCATGAAACTCCAGAGGATTCATCCTACTGAAATCCCTCACTCTAAATGTCGCCATACCCACATTTGGGTTTACGGGAACTGCAACCTCCATATTGGCTTGGGCCATCACGACTTGAGCCAACACTTAGAAAGCACCCCTAAATTTCGCATTAGTCACTTGCTCGGCCAAAGCATCGACTGGAACTTGAGGAGCTTGGGGTGGAGCTTCTTGTTCTGCATTATCTCTCACATTCCTTCGAGCATAAAATCTTCCTGTAGCCATATCCTTTAGAGCATCGGATAAGGATTAGGAAAGAGACCTTATATAGTTAAAATCTATCGCACGACTTTAGAGTAACGAAAGAAGTGGAGTTTCCTAATCATCTTGTAGCCCTCATTCACAAATGTGGCTTGTTTCACACTCATGAACACGACTCTACTCGACCTGGCTTATGAGACATATTAGGACCATTCAAAACCTTGTGCTCTGATTACCATGTTTGTCACGAACCAGAGGTACCCCGTAGATGTAACATAGTGTATAGGACCCCAAGAAACCCCATACAAGCAACTTAGCATACATAAACATAAGAAATAGAACAGTTGAGGTAAAGACAACATTTCAAGTCCAAAGTTTTATAAAAGTAAAGCGGAAGTTTAAAACACTTGTCTCATTAGCCATCTAATCCAATAGAATGAAATCAAGCCTAGCCCATACATCATGTCCA
Source organism: Solanum acaule (assembly GCA_036250505.1). Lineage (NCBI taxonomy): Eukaryota > Viridiplantae > Streptophyta > Magnoliopsida > Solanales > Solanaceae > Solanum > Solanum acaule. Next base: position 19,335 of record JAJOOR010007772.1, on the reverse strand, counting down.
AAATTGGAAATAAGAAAGAAAATTGAACAATGAAAATCCATCCTCAAAGCATGAGGACTCACCATATCTTGGTAACCTCGCCATAAACCACTAGCCACGAAACTGAGAACCCTTACTGTAGAACCCTACATTTGGGGAAATGTAGGCAAGAGTATGTTTTAGTACAAAACAATGTACCAAGTATGACAGCTATGCATAAAACATTTAAATCATGCTAAAATAGGACATTTCATTACATGCAATTGACCAAGATAAAACATGATATAAAAGGGTTAGAAAACATAAGTCATAAAACATGGTCAATGCAATCTAACATCTTTAAAGCCTTTGAACACATACGTGATACTTCTTGAAGTAAGCTTAGTTCATTATTATTGTGCAAATTATCCTTAACTGACATAGAGACCATGTGAGGTATAACATGATCCCATGGTGTCTCCCATACCGAAAAGGGTTGTCCTACTTGCCAAGGTAAGGACCATGAACTTCTAGCTTAGGTGGATCCACTAGCTAATGTCTATCTAGACAATCATCATATGGGGGCATATAGGTACGAGATAAAGAGATTGCTACTAAAAACCCAATCTCTACTAACGTGAGACCTTCCATCTCAATATCCTCTCCTTGTTAAGCATAAATCCCACAAAATAGTCATTTCTTACTTGTTCTTATTATCCATCAAAGGAACGTCATCTTGCCAATCCAAGCTAAGTCATAAGTCATCCATGGAAAGGTATTACTCAATAACCAATTCAAGCTAGGTTTCATTATGATAATTCTTAGTCTTTGATTCAATTAGGTGAGAAGACCTTTCAACCTTAATTAGAATCCTTATTATGTGAGAAAACCTGTCACAATCATGCTTTTATGTGTATATGAGAAAAATCATTTCAACATCACAACAACAACAACATCATTGATATTTTACTCTCAAAGCATCCTTAAAATATTTGCATAGATTTCATAAGAACATGCATTATTCCATAATTTACCTTTTAAGGTTCACAACCCACTTCCAATCATCAACATTTAGAAAACATGGGTTAAGTATGGATTTCATCATAATTTTATGTAATTATATCAATACATGCTTGATTTCATAAGACTCTTCCTTTATAATACAAATCCCACATCATATGTTCATGATTTTGAAAACATGGGAATTATATGGGTTCATAGGGAAATCATCATAAAATCATAGTATTTCATCAATTCATGCGTAAGAGATCATAATTCAATACCCATGGCAATTGAAGAAAACCCTAACTCAATTAGGGATTTCTAACTTTGAAAAATATGAGAATTTGGGAACTCCGTGATTGGAAGGAATCCATAGATGAAAATTATCACACCTCAAAGACAATTGCTTATCTTGAATGGAGGAATGGAGACTTGACTTGATACCCTAGGTTGAATCTTTCTTCTTCAAGCTTTCTATAGAGAGAAATATTTTAGAGAGGAGACTTGTTCTTCTTTTAGAAATTTGAGAGAATTATTTCTATTAGGGAAATATGGAGGTTAAAATACTTATATAGGGGTCTTAGTGAAAGGTAAAATGACATAGTATTAGACTAGACTAATTAGGAAAAGAACCAAATGCCTCTGAAAATAAATGCAGACCTACCATCAATAGCCTGACCGACAATCCGTCCTGCATCACCGTCGTCCATGGTCAGAAACTTGATTTAGGGGTCCTGACCTATGGACCCTCGCCCACGGACTGTCGGTGGCCTCCGTCGAATGGCACCTGCAACTTTTGAAAATTGTTACTTTGCCATTTTACGAATCCTAGGTGTCACACAGCCTTTCTAGAATAGCCATTGGCTCCTCATTGAAAACTACAGACTCATTCGGATGAACCAAATCCAACTGAGGCACATGAGACTCATCGGGAATGTACAGCTTAACACGGAGACATGGAACACATGGTGAACACTTGAAAGAGATGGAGGCAAAGCTAACTCATAAGCCACATTTCCAACACACTACAAAATCTCAAAAAGGGCCAATAAAACTAGGCCTAAGCTTGCACTTCCACCCGAATTTCATCACACCTTTTATGGGTGATCCCTGTAGAAAGACACGATCACCAATAATGAATTCTAAGGCTCACGCCCTTTTATCAACACAACTTTTCTTACTACTCTAGGTAGTACAGAACTGCTCTTAGATTACACAAATTTATCCATAGAATCACACAACAAGTAGGTACCCCATGGGCAAACCTTAAAAGCATCAAACCAACCCACTAGAGACTAGCACCTCCTACCATACAATGCCTCAAATGGAGACATATGAATACTCGAATGGTAGCTATTATTATATGAACAGTCCCCCAAATCTAAGAATTGGTCCTAGCGAGCTCCAAAATCAATTATTTAGGCCTGAAGTCTATCCTCCGAAACCTGAATATTCCACTTAGACTAACCGTTAGTCTATGGATGAAAAGATATACTAAGCTCAACTCAAGTACTCAACTCCCTATAAATAGACTTCCACAAACAGAATGTGAACTAACTACCTCGATATGAACTGATAAACACCAGCACCCTATCCAAATGGACAATCTTCAGAATATAATTATGAGCTAAATTTTCTATATTGTAGGAAGTTTGAATAGATAGAAAGTGAGTAGACTTTGTCAATTGATCCATAATGACCAAAATTGCATTAGATCTCTAACATGTATGTGGCACGCCTACTACAAAGTCTATAGCTATTTGCTCTCACTTCCACCTCGAAATAGGTAGCTACTAGGTCAAACCACATTGCCTTTGGCACATATCAACAAACGCCACAATATCCTTCTTCATCCCATACTAATAAATTAAAACCATTGCTTCAAATCACGATACATATTCACTACACTCAGATGAATCAAGTGTCTAAAAACAATAGGTGTAACACCTCAAAAATTAGAACTAAGGTTGAACAAGAGAAAGGGTTAAACCATGTAGGGGTCCACGAGCTGAAAAGGGAACCACGACCTGTCACCCAGCTTGTGGTTGTGCACACAACCATAAGTGAAGGACCACAGACCACTTAACGGTGTGTGGAACTTCACATGGGCTATAGGGTGGTGCGTAAACATGAGGCAGAACCACCATGGCCACTATGAGGATCCACAAACCACTTGACGGTCCATGGAACTTCACACGGGCTATGGAGTGACTCGTGAAGAGGTTGCGAGTCCTGAGGTTTTGGCCAACTGCACCACTACCCACTTGATGGGCCATGATGCTCTAGATTGTATGTTAGTGGCCTCGTGAATGAAACTTCATCAACTTTAAGTAAGAGCCATTTTTGTCATTTCCCCTATGCGTTGGGCACTTATACTACACCGTTTGATGCCTAAACTACATTATTTTACTCAGTATAAGCCTAACAATCTAGTCAAAACTACCTAGAACCCTCATTCTGCTAAAATCACCCAAATTAAAATGAAAAGAAAAGAAAGAGGTGATAGTTTTTTCCAAGAAAGCAGAGGTCTTCTTCCAATTCAGCCCCAAAAATCCAAAGGATTTCTCCGTAGTATTCGTCACTAGGTATGTGAGATTTCACTAGTGGGTTCCTTTGACCCATTAGGTCCCTAGAATTCAGTCAGCTCTTCAAGTTTTCATAAATTGTTCAGACCTAGGGTTTTAAAAATCTTGGAGATTCATTGTGTTTTAGTTGTTATAGTTCCTATGATTTAAATAACATGTTTCTTAGTCATTTAGTGTAATTTGCATGTATAGAATTCAGAATCCTAGCTTGTATCACAATCAACTCATGAATTATACTTGCTAGGCAGATCAGTTAGAAAATCATGCTTTAGAAATTGAATGTCATAACTTCCTGTATATTTATGTGCATTCCCAGATAGCATGTCAGGCTTTTGAGCTACTCAGTATTACAATGAATTTTAGTTTATCATTTAGTTGGGAGTAGACTTAGCATCGAGTTGGACTAGGGTTCAGCATACCCTCACTATTATAGAACTACATGCCAACATAGGTTTAAAAGTTCCCTCTGTTGGGCATCAATTTTTAGTGTTCACTCCATAGTCATGCCTTTATACCCCTAGCAAGATATATTGGGTCCTGTTGATAGGGCATATACATCAGACTCCATGTTTAGCTCACGTGGTTTATGTCAGTTCATAGTAGCTCCCAAAGTCATACTCTTATTTCATTGACCATGTTATCAACATTCACTTAAATATGCAGTTCAGCATATTAGCTACATGATTAGTACTTGGTCAATGCATTTAGCTCAGATTTCAGTTACACATTCATACGGTTTATTTCCATATCCATTATAATATTGCTCAGTTATATCATTGTTTAACTTAGTATCTATATCCTGCATGTTAAGTACATTTCGAGTATTGATGCATACTTTGTTTTACATCGTATCATGATGTAGGTTCAGGCACTCAGCATCCAGATCACGCTTAGTTTGACTCTCAGCTTATACACAACAGCTTCAGTTATGAGTCCTCATAGTTCTAAGACATTTTAATATGCATGGTTTAGTTAGTTTACTTTCAGTATTTTTAGCATTTTTAGAGTTAGCTGGGACTTTTCCCAACAGTTCATCAGTAGTAGCGACTTTCAGACATAGAGTAAGTTTTCAGTTTGTTGGGGTTGTTTCCCCTATATATGTTGAGAGTTATTCTCATTTAGAGACCTTAGTTTTGACTCATTTATTAGTTATGCTTCCACTTATCTTTGTTATCTATTCAGTATACTTTTGATATGCCAGACACAGGGTTAGCTTGGGGTCACTCGTGATCCTAGGTCCCATGTTATGTCTAGCGCGTAGCCTCGGGGCATGCCAAACTTGGTATCAGAGCATAAAGTTCAAGAGTTCTTAGGTGTCTAAAAACCACACTAAGTAGAGTTTCTTTCATGAGTGTGAAGCGTGCCACACCTGTGAGAGGGGGGCTACTAGGTATTATAAGAAAACTTGAGTTATTTTTTTATTACTATCATGATTGAAATGTGATTCAACTTAATCTTTCTAATCCATCATTATATGTTTCAGATTATGCCTCCTCGTAGGGCTAACACACGAAATGCTAATTCACGCAATGCTAACATAGTTCCTCGAGTCTTTAACCATGAGGTTACGAATACAGAGTTTTGTAATGCGATCAAGCTTTTGGCTCAAACCGTAGCTAATCAAAACAATTGACATGCCTCAGTTCCTGCAAACATCACTGGTGATCAGCTGCAGCTAGGGTTCGAGACTTTGTTCGTATGAATCTGCCTGGGTTTCTAGGGTTGAATGTTGATGAGGACTCACAAAACTTCATTGATGAGGTTAAGAAGATTCTTGAGGTAATGCAAGTGACTGGTACTGATAGTGTTTATCTAGTATCCTATCAACTTAAGGATGTGGCTCATATCTAGTTCACACACTGGAAAGACAATAGGGGTGCAGATGTAGGTCCTGTGACTTGGTATTATTTTACTCAAGCCTTTCTTGACAGGTTCTTCTCGAGAGAATTAAGGGAGGCTAACGCTCAGGTTCTTATGAACTTGAGACAGAGTTCAATGTCAGTCCAAGAATATGGGCTTATAGTTCACTCAACTATCCAGGTATGCTCCATATATGGTTACTGATCCGAGAGAAAAAATGAGCAAGTTATTATTTGGGGTATCCAATCTGGTGAAGAATAAGTGCAGGAATGCTATGCTACTAGGGGATATGGATATCTCTAGACTGATGTTACATGCTCAGTATGTTGAAGGAGATAAGCTTAGGGAAATGGCTAAGGATAACAAAAAGGCAACTATGAATACTCTCAACATAGGTCAGGTGGTCGAAATTGCTCACAGTTTCAGCACAGGTCTACAGCCCACCGCCTTCATCAGTTAGCGCTCCATCCCGTAGGTTTTGATAGGATCAGAAGGGAGGGCATCAAGTTTTATGTCTCAGGGGAGTGCTTCAAGTAACAAGACTTTTCCATCTTGTCCAAAGTATGGTAGGAACAGTCCAGACGAATGTCTTTTTGGCAGAGAGGGGTGCTTTGGGTATAGTTAATCTGGTCATAGGTTGAAGGATTGCCTTTCTGTCAGGCTTGGACAAGGAGGTAACATTAACAGGGCTTAGTCTACAATTTCAGCAGCCCCAGCAGGTCACCCTACTCAGCAAGGTGCCTAATCTGGTACAAGTGGTGGTCAATGCTGGAACAGGTTGTATGCTCTTTCGGCTCGCCAGGAACAGGAAGATTTTCCCGATATGGTCACTGGTACATTACAAGTCTTCCATTCAGATGTTTATGCAGCACTAGCAGGTCACCTCCCTCAGCAGGGTGCCTAATCTGGTACAAGTGGTGGTTAGCACCAGAACATATTGTATGCTCTTTCGGCTCACCAGGAATAGGAAGATTCTCATGATATGATAACTAGTACATTACAAGTCTTTCATTTAGATGTTTATGCATTGTTAGATCAATGGGCTACCTATCGCGCCCCATTTTTTCTTCAAAAATGAATTTCGACCTAACAACTCTTTTGGGTTTTGGATTGATTGAAGAGTCACCACCTAACGAATTAAGGCGCGTTAGGGCACCTATCTAACCTAGCTAAATCAAATTAAGGTCAACGAACCAGAGATCTGGGTAAGGGTTCAAATTACCTAAAGGGGAAGGTGTTATGCATCCCTCGAGGTCCACAAATGTGGGTCCCGACCATATCTAATGCAATATGTGGGGGTTACAAGTAGCAAATATGGTCACTTCATTTTAGGTTATTTAACTTAAACATGCTTACTAAGTGATAAATGACATTTAACCATTAAAGTTACATCAATTATTCATTATTTAATTGATTAAGCAATGCAAAACTATGTGATATAATAAACATTTAAACAATTAATAAAGAGAGGAGCGAGGAGACAGAAATTGCACAATTAGATAGGTAAATCAAATTTTATCTTTTATTAAACTATCCCAAGCAATTATAAATAAATAAATAAACAAACAAATTAAGGGGCAAAAGGAAAGGGAGACTTTGAAGGACTTTACGGATCAACGCTCGGCTTCTATATAGGGACAGACAAAACAAATGTTTAATTATTGTTTAAAGTTGATCACGTGTTTAGACTTAAATTGTCTGTTAGAATGCATTTAGTTGATTTGCATGACCACTTAATTATAACAATAAATAATGCGGGTTTGCTCTTTGTTTCACTTAATTCAATCAAAACTCCCTTTTATATAACTAGTTTCACGGCACGTGCGTTGCACGTGTGTATCGCATATATAGTATACGATGTTATAAAATAGAATTAATATTACTATATTAAAGTTTTTTTTAGTAAATAATTATAATTTAAAGAACATCGGACAAGTGCTTTAAATGATTAATACAAATAGTCATAGAGTTACTTGTATTTTGAGATCAAAATGATCAGATATCATTGAAACATTTCAAAATACATCCAAACTTTAAATATGGGGAGAAAGTCACATTTCTTTAGTAGTATTATTTTTTACTTCACTCAATTTTGTAAACAAATCTAACCAACAAAATTTTAAGAAAATATCAATACAAAATATGTCACCAAGAGTCTTTCCTTTTAAGGTTATGAACATAAATGATGGACACCATTTAAGTATATTTTTTCTCTTAAATATTCATACTTGAAATTTAGAATGTGCATGACACTAATAAGGATTACCATAAATATTTCAATATTTTATCTTTATACGTAGTTTATCTTTTATCACTTAATATTTGAGTAAGACTATCATAGAGAGGTAATTCTACTGTAAAAAAATGTACTTTATTGTTATAACGAATGATGGTTAAATTGAGGTTTGAGTGTATGTCAAATATTTAGCTTGACCAATTCTTTGTTTTAGTTATACATATATATTTCAGTAGCATAATTTAATTTTAATATATGAACAACATCATCTTTGGTGAAAACTATTTCATAACTTTAAGTTTCTACCTTATCTTTGTAGAATTGTGGTCTTCTCCTTTTTTCTGCCGCATACATATCATATAGTTGTTGTCTAATGAAAGTATCTAGTATCTTATAGAAGTTGTATCATGATATATAATATTAAACTTTTTAAATAATAAAAATTAATAGATGAATAAAATTTATAGTATTGTTTATAGAATCTTTAATTTGATTTAAGATTATTTTATGATCAATCACTATTTTCTTATCTATTTTTATATAGCTAGCAAGGAGTGTATCTTGTGACATAACATTTTCTCAAATTAAAATGAACAAAAAAAAAGGAAATTCATACCTAAAAAATTCCATACTCAATATAAATATTAAAAAGAAACAATATATGGAACAATACATAGCCAATGAAGAAGGAAGACGAAAATATATAATCATGCTGTATTCACTATAGCGTTTCATTTGATTAAAATTTCTTGCCAGCAACACTTTACTTTCTTCGTTCATTTTTACTTACATATCTATTAAAACATAATTCTTATCATGACTATATTATCATATTATAAGTAAAAGTGAAAATCTATTTTTTAAATAGTGGAATTAACATCAAAACTAATGATTCAATAGACTATATTGATGTCCGTTGTTTTAGTAAAATTAGAAAGAAACTCCTTCATTTGAGGCTAAAAAAAATAAAAATAAAGAAGAAATATCTTACTCAAATCATGTGACTTTTTTCATATTTGTGTATTATTATTGTCTTTCCCATAACTTTTTGTCACTGTTAACGTATGGAAATCGTAAGAAAAAATACGAGTGTAAATTTATGAATGATTTGCTACAATTTGTTCACCAACTCTTTCTAATGTGATACCTAGAATTTCATTGAACTTTGAACTTAATCAACTGTTGCAAATTACCCTGAGATTTTTTAAGAAGAACAGGAGTAGAAAACTTTAAAAGAAAAACGTAGTTTAAAGTGAGGAATCCCCTCTATTTATAGCTACCAAATAGTAGTATAAATAGGTGCTAATTGTGCCTTATCAGAAAAGTTACAACCTTTTGAAAAAGTCAATGCTCATCGGAAAAGTCACAACTCATCGGAAAAGACACAACCCTTTGGAAAAGTCACAACCCTTTGAAAAAATAACAACCCTTCAGAAAAGTCACAACTCATCGAAAATGTCAAAACCCATCAAAAAAGTCACAACCCTTTGGAAAAGTCACAACTCTTTGAAAAAATCACAACTCTTTAATATAAAAGGGTATCTACTTTTAATATAATACAAATAATTAAATTAATAAATAAAATAAATTAAGTATTTTTAAATGGGGGTATTATATTAATTTAACATTTAGTTTAGGAGTTCATGCTTTTAAGGTAATATAGATAAATAAAATGAATAAATGTGCGATTATTGTCTTAATTTGTTTTGTATTAAAATAATTCCGCCATTTTTAGGTATCATGACAGTAGGTTTTAATTAATATAGAATATATCATTTGAGTGCGGTATATATACATACATGTTTAAATAGTTGTATTGTATGCCTGAGTTTAGAAGTTAATTTCTGCATCACGCTTAGAAAAGCATGACTTTAGGACTAAATAAATAAAATCAATGTCATTTAACTATAGATTAATTCCAAGCACGTTAAAATCTGAATTGTCTTATATAAAATATTCCCCGACTGTCACTGTTAATCTGTTAATAATATTTTCAGCATGTTAATTAACTAAATAGCGTTTTGTAAGGAATTTTCTGCCACTGTTCAATGGCATAATTGTTTTCTGGCCACTCAGAATAAATATTAATAATCGGCTATTACTTTTAAATATCCTGCCCATATATTCCTATTTAAACTAATCTGTCCTGATAAAATCAACTACTAATAATTTACCGCATTTGCTACTTGCTTCCCTAATTTAACTCTGCTTTAAATATCAACCTTTGCATAATAATTATGTCACTTAGAATTAGGATCTTTAACAGATCCGTCTTTTGATCGGCATGAAACTTTCAAAAGGTCTGCTGGAGCTCGTCTTATTCGCTGGCTGGAGCAACATTTGCCGGAGCTTGTTGGACATCCTTGCTGCTTCGCCTTCGCTGACTGGAGAGATGAGAGAGAGGTATCCATCTCCGCGCAGCTGCTGGTTGCTGATGTTGTCGCCGGCTGGAGCTGCTGCCTGCGCTGGTTCGCCTGGCTGCTGGTTGGAGTCGGCTGGAGCTGCTAGTTGTGTTGGTGGCTGCCGAAGTTCACTGGTGGCCTCGCGTGGCTGGTGGTCAGATGAGGAGAAAAAAGAGGCGGAGAAGAAGAAGGGAGGAGAAGAGGGGAGAGGCGGCGCTGCCTGGTCAGTTCTCACCGGCTGCTGCTCGTCTCGCCGGAGGCGGTGATCTGGAGAGAAGTAGGGAGGAGGAGCGGCGCTAGAGAGAGGGGGAGGAAGATAATGAAAACTTTTTAGGGTTTTGGTCTTTAGGTTTAAAATAGGAAATAAGAGGATTCGATCTCAATCGTAGGATTTGAATTAGATAGGTGGCTAGGATTTGATCTAGGATTTAATTTAAAGATAGACGGACGAGATTAAAATGAATGGGTCTTGAGAGTTGAATTGGAATGGCCAAAATTGAAATACAAAATTGGCTAGAATGGAAAATGAAAGATGGCTATAATTGAAATAAAATGGGATTGAATAGGCTAGAATCAACATGATTTAGAATAAAATCGGCTAAAATTTAAATGATTTTGAGGGAATTTAAAGAAATGCTATTTAATTAAAATATTACAAAATATTATAATTAAAATTACTTAAATTTTAAAACATTTGAATTGTTTCGAGTTTTACTAATATTTTTAAAAATATTTTAATAGTATTTACAACAATTTTTATAAAGCATGCATACTAAATATATAATTTTTAGACAAAATCGATTAAAATTTTGAATTCAAAATATTTTCAAGAAATACGTATTTAATGGAATAGCATTCCTAAAACTGCTAAAGGTTGGTCAAAATTGGGTGTCAACACTACCCTTTCTTTTATAACTCCATATATAGCAGTAAACTTCAGTGTCACTCCAAAAACTCTCTTAGAAATCTTCTCAGTCTCTACTCCAGTTGGTGACCAAGTTATAGCTAGACTAGTATACAAAAAATGTCCTATCATAGTTTCCAGAAAGTCATTTCAGCAGACCTTGTAGAATTAGAAATAGTAGACTTTGATATCAGTATAGGCATGGATTGGTTGCATTTCTATTATGCCGCAGTCGATTGTAGAACTAGGATCGTTTGGTTTAAGTTTCCAAACAAGCCAGTCTTAGACCTGTAGGTCGATTTATATCTTACCTTAAGGCCAGGGAGATGATCTCTAGAGGGTATATGTATCAACTTGTTCAAGCTAAGGATTCAAACTCCAAAACCCCAACTCTTGAGTTTGTCCAGTTGTAAAAGAATTTCTTGAAGTATTCCCAGAAGAGTCTCCAAAAAGGAAAATCAACTTCGCAATAGATTTCCTTCTAGATACCCAGCCTATTTAGATTCCTCATTACATAATGGATCCTTCCCGAGAGAGGCCGCCTTCTCTCAGGCCAGCAGTCTTCTACTTCTAGTCGACTACTCTATGATGGGCTTCCCTCTTTCCTTGGCTCTGCTCGCTCGTCTACGCTCCGCCCCAGCAAGTAATAATTGAAAAACGATGTTTCCTTTCCTTACAGTCAAGTGGCTTTCCGCTCCTGCATTAAGATTGAAAACGAGAACATCTGAGCTAAAGGAATAGAAAGAACAGCTGAAAAACCTTCTAGATAAGGGATTCATCAGACCCAGTATCTCTCTATGGGGTGCTCCAGTTTTTTTCGTGAAAAAGAAAGACTTTTCTCTTAGAATGTGCATTGACTATCATTAGTTGAAAAAATTCACAATCAAGAACAAATATCCTATCCCGAGGATTGATTACTTGTTTGATCAACTTCATGGTGCTAGTTGCTTTTCTAAGATAGACCTCAGATCCGCCTATCATCCACTCAGAGTCAGGGATAGTGACATCTCGAATACAACCTTCAGGACTCGGTATGGTCAGTATTTGTAGTTATGTCTTTTGGACTAACAAATGCTCTTGTAGATTTCATGGACTTAATGAACAGAGTATTCAAAAAGTATTTGGACTTGTTTGGCATCATCTTTAATGATGATAACCTCATTTATTCTTGGAGTGAGGAAGAATATGTGACTCATGTGAGAGTTGTTTTGCAAACCCTCAAAGATCGACAATTACTTTCTAAGTTCAGAAAATATGAATTTTGGTTGTAGTCGGTCGCTTTCCTTAGTCATGTGGTGTCTAGCGAAGGGATCCAAGTAGATTCTTAGAAAATTGAGGCAGTACAACACTGGCCCAAACCCACCTCTACGATTGATATCAAAAGTTTCTTGGGCTTGGTCGGTTACTACCAGAGGTTTGTTGAAGGATTTTCATCCATAGATTCCCCATTTACCAAGTTAACTAAGAAGAAGGTCAAGTTTCAGTGGTCAGATGAGTGTGAGAAAATATTCTCAGAACTAAAGACTAGTTTGACTACAACTCATGTTTTGACTCTACTAGATGGGTGAGACAATTATGTTGTTTATTGCGATGCATCCAGGGTCGGTGTAGGTTGTCTGTTGATGCAGAGAGGTAAAGTCATAGCTTATGCTTCTAGACCACTTAAGTTCCATGAGAAGAACTACCCAACTCATGGCCTCATGCTTGCAGCCGTAGTGTTTTCCCTAAAGATTTAGGGACACTACTTGTATGGTGTTCATGTCGATGTATCCACAGATCATAAGAGCCTCTAGTATGTGTTCACCTAGAAAGAGTTGAATCTTCATCAGAAGGGATGACTTGAATTCCTGAAAGACTATGACATGAATGTTGTAACATTTTAGAAAACTAGTGGGCTAAACTAGAGCTTCACGTGAGGGTTAGAGTCATAAACGACTCCGGTACTCAATATATATGTTTTTGGGTTAAAACATCAAGGTACGACCCCCTAAGGACTAACCATGGGTCCTTGAGGAGGACCCTTCAAAAGGTGACAAAAATTGTGCCTGGGCAGTCCACCTACGAGGGGGAACCACGACCAGTAGGTGGACCCACGCCTTGTGGATGAGGGTCGTTGGTCAAGGCCTTAGGAACCATGCCCCAGAACCTCTACCACAGTTCACTAGCACGGGCCGTGGGTCCTTCCACGGTCCATCAGTGGTGCGCGTGGATGGGGCATGGGAACTGTTATTTAGCAGTTATACTTAGGGGTGTTTTAGGGTTTTCCATTTTTAGTTAATGCTAAGTGAAGTCGTTTTATTTTATATTAGAACACCTATATAAAGATTTTATGTCACTAAATTAATTCATCTTTCTCAAAATTCCAAATTTCCAAAAGCTAAGGAAAGGGAAGATAAGCAAACTCCTCCAAGCGGTTCAAACTCCAATGCTCAAAAGCAAAACCACTTTTATGCTCTTCAATTCCGAGGTGACCAAGAGAGCTCCCCGGATGTGGTGACCAATATGTTAACAACCTTTTCTATTAATGTATATGCCTTGTTAGATCCCGGTGCTACTTTTTCCTTTGTGACACCTTTTGTGGCTATGACGTTTGAAATACTCCCCGAAGTGTTAGTAGAACCTTTTCAGTCTCTACCCCCATTGGTGATTCGGTAGTGGCTAAAAGGGTTTATAGAAGTTCTCCCATTTCCTTGTCCCATTGAGTTACCTTTGTGGATTTAGTGGAGTTAGACATGTTAGACTTTGATGTGATCTTGGGTATGGATTGGTTGCATGCATGTTATGCCTCTATCGATTGTAGGACTCGAGTAGTTAGGTTCCAATTTTCTAATGAGCCTATCTTAGAATGGAAAGGGGGAAATTCTATGCCTAGAGGTCAATTTGTATCTTGCCTTAAAGCTAGGAAGATGATCTCCAAAGGGTGTATTTACCATCTTGTTAGGGTGAGAGATGTTGAATCTGAAACCCCTTCTCTAGAGTCGGTTTCGATAGTAAATAAGTTCTCAGAAGTTTTCCCTGATGATTTGCCCGATATTCCTCCTGAGCGGGAAATAGATTTTGGTATTGAACTTCTTTCGGATACACAACCTATCTCTATTCCTCCTTATAGAATGGCTCCAGAGGAGTTAAATGAGTTGAAAGGGAAACTAAATGATTTGCTAGACAAGGGTCTTATTCAACTGAGTATCTCTCCATGGGGTGCTCTGGTATTGTTTGTTAGAAAGAAGGATGGGTCTCTTAGAATGTGCATTGATTATCGTCAATTGAACAAAGGGAACATTAAGAACAAGTAAGCCCTTCCAAGAATTGATGACTTGTTTGACCAACTTCAAGGGGCTAGTTATTTCTCTAAGATTGATCTTCGTTCGGGTTATCACCAATTGAGGGTGAGAGGGGTTGATATTCCAAAGACGGCCTTTCGAACTCGATATGGTCACTATGAATTTCTAGTAATGTCCTTTGGTTTGATTAACGTTGTGGCGGCGTTCATGGACTTAATGAATAGAGTGTTCCGACAATATCTTGACATGTTTGTGATAGTGTTTATCGATGATATTTTATCTATTCAAGGAGTGAGAATGATCATGTTGACATTTTGAGAACTGTATTGCAAGTTCTTAAGGACCATCAACTTTTTGCGAAGTTTAGCAATGTGAGTTTTGGTGAAGGATCGTAGCATTCCTTGGTCATATTGTGTCAAGCAAGGGTATTGAGGTAGATCCTAAGAAGACGGATGCGGTCAAGAGTTGGACTAGACCTCTAACTCCTTCGGATATTAGAAGCTCTTTGGGTTCGACTGGTTACTATAGGAGGTTTGTTGAGGGGTTTTCCTCCATTGCTTCTCCGTTGACGACATTGACTCAAAAGAAGGCTAAGTTTAAGTGGTCAGAAGCTTGTGAGAAAAATTTCCAAGAATTGAAAGTCAATGAGAAGAATTATCCTACCCATGACCTTGAGTTAGCGGCGGTTGTGTTTGCCTTAAAAATATGGAGGCATTATCTATATGGGGTGCACGTTGATGTGTTTACCTATCACAAGAGCTTACAATATGTATTTAGTCAATAGGACTTGAATCTTCGTCAATGAAGGTGGTTAGATTTATTGAAGGACTATGACATGAGTGTCCTTTATCACCCCGGCAAAGCTAATATGGGAGCAGACGCTCTTAGTAGATTATCCATGGGTAGTGTGGCTCATGTAGAGGATGAAAAGAAAGAATTAGTTCGTGATGTGCATAGGTTGGTCCGGTTAGGTGTTCGACTAGTGGATTCCACCAAGGGTGGCGTCATGGTCCATAATAGTTCTGAATCGTCCTTTGTGATGGATGTGAAGTCTAAGCAAGACCATGATCCTACATTAGTTGAGGTGAAAAAGTCGGTACTCAAAAAGTCCGTTGAGGCTTTTTCCCAAAGGGGAGATAGGGTTCTTAGGTACCAAGGCCGGTTATGTGTTCCGGATGTAGATGGCTTAAGGGAGCAAATTTTAGAGGAAGCTCATAGCTCTTGATATTCTATTCATCCGGGAGCCACCAAGATGTACTGTGATCTACGAGAAGTCTATTGGTGGAATAGTATGAAGAGAGATATTGCGGGATTTGTAGCCAAATTTTCTAATCATCAACAAGTTAAAGCTTTACAGCCTCACGCAGATAATCTATTATTTTCGCCTTCAAATAAGGATTGAGGGGCGAGGGCGCCGCCTTCCAATCCAAAATTCAAGAGGTAATAGATGTAACCTGTTTGGTTTACAAGCAGCCGCCTTTAGTCTTTCCCATCGTGGTGACTGAGTAGACATCAGGCGAGAACGGACCTTATAACCTGCACCCGCTAGCCTTTGTAAAGTCGATATTTCTATCGAGTATCGGCAGGACAATTGGCACAGGCCTACAGTCGTTCTACAGGAGGTTAAATCTTTGAGAGAGATGGGAGAGATATCTTTTTGCGAGCATCAAAGGCCGGGAGGCTGATCCCAAGATATACCAACTCCCACTTGTACGTGGGAAGAGGTGAATATGGATTTTATTGTGGGTTTGCCTCACACCTGAAGGAAACATGATTCCATTTGGGTCATTATAGATCGGATGACAAAAACAACCCACTTCATTCCCGTCAAGGTTTCCTTTTTGGTGGAAGACTATGCCAAGTTGTATACAATAGAGATAGTGAAATTGCATGGGGTTCCTTTATCTATTATTTCGGATCGGGGTCCTTAATTTACTTCACAATGGAAATCATTCCAAAAAGGGTTGGTACTAAGGTTAAAGCTTAGCACAACTTTTCACCCCCAAACTGATAGGCAAGCGGAGCGTACCATCAAAATATTAGAAGATATGTTAAGGGCATGTGTTATAGACTTCAAGGGTACTTGGGATGACCACATGCCATTAATAGAGTTTTCCTACAATAATAGTTATCACTCAAGTATCGGTATGGCTCCGTTTGAAGCTTTATATGGTACAAGATGTAGGTCTTTGTTTGGTTGGTTTGAGGTAGGTGAAATTGCTCTTATTGGTCCCGAATTAGTTTATGAAGCTATGAAAAAGTCCGACTCATTAGAGAGAGGTTGAGAACAGCTCAAAGTAGACAAAAGTCTTATGCCGATGTTAGAAGAAGGGATCTAGAATTTGAAGTTAATGATTGGTTCTATTTGAAAATCTCACCTATGAAAGCTGTGATGAGATTTGGCAAGAAGGTAAAACTTAGTCCCCGGTATGTGGGCCCATACCAAATTTTGAAACGTGTTGGGAAAGTTGCCTATGAGTTAGATTTGCCAAATGATTTGGCTATGGTACATCCGCTGTTTCATGTTTCCATGCTCAAGAAGTGTATTGGAGATCCGGCATCCATTATCCCCTTAGAAGGGTTAAGGATTGATAAGAGTCTTTCATATGAGGAAGTTTCGGTAGAAATCCTAGACCGACAAGTTAAAAGGTTGAGAAACAAGGAAATAGCTTCCATGAAGGTTTATGGAGGTCAAGGCCGATATGAAGTTTAGATACCCTCATCTCTTTCCTTCTACTCCTATTCAAGCTTGAAGTAAGTAGTTCCTCTTGAGCTTTAGTGTTTCGGAGTCATGCGTGTTATAAATGTTTTTCCCATGATTTCCTTATGCTATGCATATTCTTGATGAAATTCATGTTTAGAAAGAAAATGAATTTTCATGATTTATGTGTTCCACGTGTTGTTTTGCATTTAGTATAAGTTGCATTTTGGACTTCATGAGGTGAATAGATAAACATGCTTCAGTATACTTTTAAGAGTATTTGCATATTAGCTCCATGATATTGTGTGGAGCATGCTTTTAGTTGGAGAAGATAGTTCCTCCTATAATTATGAGAAATATTGAGTTTTCATGCATAATAGGTTGTTCGATGTAGCTCCTACTCCCTCGTGATGTATTGAATATGTTTGAGTTGGAGTTGAAGCTTCCTCCTTTGAATTGTGCAATATTTTGAATGTTTCATGCATGATGGGCTGCTAGTCTTGAGTCTTTACTTCAGAAGGGTGTCTAGATCATCATTCGAGGACCAATGTTCCCAAGGGGGAGATAATGTAACATTCCAAAAAACTAGTAGGCTAAACTAGAGCTTGACGTAAGGGTTAGAGTCATAAACGACTCCGGATACTCAATATATATGTTTTTGGGTTAAAACATCAAGGTACGACCCCCCAAGGACCAACTATGGGTCCTTGAGGAGGACCCTTCAAAAGGTGACAAAAATTGTGCCTGGGCAGTCCACCCACGAGCGGGAACCACTACCAGTAGGTGGACCCACACCTCGTGTGTGAGGGCCGTTGGTCAAGGCCCCAGGAACCATGCGCCAAAATCCCTACCACGGTTCACTAAATTAAGTCATCTTTCTCATAATTCCAAATTTCCAAAAGAAAGACCCAAACCCTCTCCAAAAAAATCCTCTCTCTAGAACTCTAAGGAAGAAGAAGAAGAAAGGTGAAGCTAGGGTTGAAGGAGCAATATTTTCTTCTCAATTTCGTGGGGATTCATCACCAAGGTATGGTAGCTCTTCATCCATGGATAGAATTCATCCATGGAGCCCCTAAAAAACCCCCAATTTCAAAGCTAGAAATCCCAAATGTTAGGGTTTGACTTCAATCTCATGGATTCCTTTCAAATTCATTTTAATGAATGATTCATGTTTGTTTATGGATATAATGATGATTTTATATGGTTTTAAGTTGAATTCCCCTATTTTCCCAATTTGGATCTCAAAGTGTGCGTGTTGATTGATGCAAGTAGAATATGATAAAATTATGCATGTAGTAATTGAACTACTTGAATTATGTTATCATCCATGTCTAATTTAGTAATTTTAGATGTGTTGATGAATTATGATCTATGGTCCTTTGTAACGACCCAAGAGCACCCCCTAGCCGTTACATGCGTATTCGACCTCTCGAAGGTCTTATACAAGTCTTAGCATTCATTCATCGCATAGATCCTAAAAATCACTAAGAATTTAAAAGTTTTATTCAACAAAACCATAAGACTTCAAGAGTCATCAACATTTGAAAACATCAATAGGCAAGCGGAACTACTAAGTCTCTTTAGCCAGTCTTAGACAAGAACTTAAAACGTACTAAGGGACACGAAACATCAATGAAATGAAACTTAAGTGTCTATTACAATGACTAAGAAACTTCTAAACATAGTCCTCGAATCTTGAGGACATACCAAAGACTTGGAAGAGTGCAGCAATCCAAGCAACTCCAAAGAACAATCTCCTCCTAGTTACCACAACCTACACTTGTAGTAAAATAGAAGAAAGGGGTTAGTACAATACACGTACTAAGTATGAAGATATGCAAAACATGCTAAAAAAGACATTTGTTTGGAAATTATGCTTTCGGGCCATTTTGATAAAATCTCATGAACATCAACATAATAGGCACCTTACAAGTCACAACCAACAATACAAAGTTATATGCTTCACAATACCTCAAAAACATACAAAATCCATTTACCTTTACCTTCTTGCCTTCGACCTCCACCTTAAGTAACCCTTAAGCACTACCCTTGTGCAATGTATGGGCAACGTCCCATACCATCACCCACACTAAGGCACCACCTTAAGGTCACACAAAGTGCACTTATCATGCATACCTCAACCTTCACCAATTAATCACATAAGACATGTAAGCACATAAGCCAACAAGTCACTTCATAAAACTAGAACACTCATCAAATGTCATCCCAAGACTCACCTAAGTAAGACATGGTGAGGCAGCCCATACTACCTCTCCATACCACACCCAAGTGATCCTTAAGGCTACACAAGACAAGCTCCATTCACAACTCAACATAAATCGTTCATTCATCTTAATGCATTTAGACAACTTCATTCATTAATGACATAAGATCATCACATACATT
>JAJOOR010007770.1:0-34442 GCA_036250505.1 Solanum acaule | reverse complement strand
ATCTAGGTGATAGTGTAGACTCATGAATACATTCTCCTAACTCTCATGCTCACTTACTTGAGTCTTGAAACAAATTATTAGAAATTGTAGAAGACACCTCAAAAGGACTCAAAGAGACTTTCTCTAAATGATCGGAAGAACTCCCAAGACATTACTCTTAACTTTACATTGAATTATGAATTATGAATTCAAGGTTATGATCATGTTATGAATGATTTCTAGGTGTTTGGAAGTAGTTTAGAGTGATTAGAATCAAAGGGAGTGAAGGTACACTTAAAAGGGGCTCAAACGGGACAACCGACAGAAAAGGAGTGGGGGCAGGCGACCCTAGCGCGTTCCGGGCACGGGCCGCCGGCCCTTAACTTCAGAGACTGCATATGGGCGCACTGCAGACACGCTGCCCCAGCCCCTTGGGTGCATCTAGGGTGTGCCGCGCCAGCCTCTCCCCAGGCAAAGTTTTGATGAATTTCGCCTCTCGTTTTCTGACCCTAAATCGCTTTTAATCGATTTCTTTTCTCATGTTTTCCTTAGATTCAATTACCCAACCTAAGTACACACTAAAACACTCAAAACAACACTCCAAACAATCACTTTCAACTCAAGAAATCATCAAAACCCCAACAAGACAAGATTTATAATGAACCTCAAGAACACCTATCAGGAACTTAAATCCTTCAACTTTTTGAGAATGAAACTTCGCTGAAAATAATATGTTTGGCGTGTGGGTGAATAAACCCAACACTATGGAAGCTTACATACCTCTTAGGGATTAAACCCATGGCGAAAATCCGCAACAAGATGCAAGAATCTCGACGAACGCTTGATCCTCTCCTCTTTTCTCCTCTTTTCTCTTCTTTTCTCTTCTTGAACTCTCAACTAAAACCCTAGGCATAAACTAGGATTTTAAAACTGAACCTAATCATATTATACCCCTAAAATATTACTAAAAATGAATTAAATCTGATTGGGTAAGGAAAAGACCAAAATACCCCTTACTATTTTCGGCTAACTTCCCTTAACTGGTCAGCCTAACTTCAAAAGGTCATATCTCACTCATCCGATCTCGGAACTTAGCAAACTTAGTGGCGTTGGAAAGATAATTCAAAGGTATTTCCTACAGTATCTCGTATCACACCTAACTCATCTTGAGCTAGAAGTTATGGTCGTTTGAAGTCGACCCAAAACTCATACTTAGCTTAACTTGCAAAATTTCAGATTTTGCTATTTCCAATTTAATTCTTTTTGGAACTCAAGGTGCTACATCTAGTGACCTTAGCACTTAAGAAATTTTTAATTCCTTGGTAAAATGTCACTCACTACGAAGAACGGTTCGAGTCTTAGTTTGAAAATTTTTCTGGGGTGTTACATATATAGTTTAAATATTTTTGTGTGTGCAATCCCATGATGATATCTTATGTATTTAAAAATAAAAATTTCTTCTTATTTAGCATAAAAATAGAATTTTCTTCTTAAGTTTGTTAAAGTAAAAGAGAGTTTATGAGAAATAAAAATATAAATAAACATAAAACTTACTCAAATAAATTTATAAATAAAAATTATATTTATATAGTATAAGTTTTTAATAGAAAAATACGAAGAATTATCATAAAAAAAAGTAGTAGTAAAGATTATGAATATAATTATACATGTTATAAAAAATAATGTAAATATACATGAATGTGAAAAATGAGGTAGCAGAAGGGTATAAAGGGATATGGTTGTCATTTTACCTATTTTATCTTGGAAAAAGTTATTCCGGAATTACTACACCCAAGGAAAGGAATAACTTATCTCGATACTAATTATTAATTTCGAGATAAGATATCCCGAACATACCAACCAAACAACAAATTAAATGACACTATAATTTAAATTTAGGACTATTTGATGTTATCTTTCGCCCCAAATGACCCCTTAAGTTTAAACAATGGTAATGTCCTTATTTTTTTGCTATTTCAGATCCTTCTTTTTAACGCGAAAAGGTTAAGATCACAAGTCTTTTCAAATACTTTTGTTTTCTTGTGACTCATGGAAATTGTATAAACTGTCACTTAGACTCTCTTTTGTTTGCTATTCTTATTGTATAAACACTGGTAAATACAAAAGTGTGTGACAATCTCATCAAAAAGGTTAAGCTATAGCTTTTGAGTTAAACACTTGAAAGTTCTTTTTGATTTTGGGTGGCGATGAGATTCGATCTTAGGACCTCTATTTACTCCAATATCATGTTGAAGTGTGTGATCATCTCATCTAAAAACTTAAGCTGTTAGAGAGAGTACATTTTTATTATTTAATGATATCCTCAACATAGCAGAATGCAATAACATTCCCTTCCACATTGATACTTCAACTGAGGAAGAGGAGAAAGATAGTTGCTTGAAGGTTGGTGTTTTCATAGTAGATAATGATGAGATTGCCCATACATTATGTGAGGGAGTATTATCATTCTCCTCCCCAAACTTTCTACATAGAGTGATGCCCATGTTTTTTCGTTTAAACGTTTCTTATAAGAAATCATTTACATTTTTGTAGAAAGTTCAAATGAACAAGGCACATCAACTTTGAAAGCCATATAGAAGAAATGTACAACCCTAAGCTAATAATTTTCTAGCCGATTAAATTGGGGCTAAGCGTCATGAAGTTAATTTTCGTTGACATATCTTTAATTTTTTTGGGTAAGTAATTTTGAATTATTAGTATTAGATGGTAATCCTTTTTTATTTACAAATTTAATGAAGCTAAACGTGGTCATTTTGTTTATGTGTAATCTCTATATAAAGTGATAATTTTGATTTGGAGTGGATTCCACTAACTTATACTTTTAATTTTTAATCAATTTTTTTTTTTGATAATATTAGTGAAGTTTTTAATTGTGACTATAAGATAAAAAAAAAACCTTTTTTAAGCTCCAAACTAAATTAATTTTCGAATAGGTGATATAAAAAAAAAAAAAATTTTAACTTTAATATATATAACTTAATTTTAATTTTTCTTTAATTTTTAATCATGTAATACTTATTATATTTATTTTAGCATGACTTAGTACTTTTAAATTATGATCAATTTCATTATGACTTATTAATTTGCAACATTTATTTTGTGTGATTTCATCATTTATTTTTGTTGAATATTTTTGTGTTGTAACTCATCTCATATTTTTTTGTTATTTTATTAAGAAACACCTCAGATAGTTGTATTTTGTTAGGACTAAGAAATATTTGGACTACAAGTTAATTATATGTTTGTATGAATACTTAACCAAAAAAATCTACAAACCTGAAAACTTCCGCCCAAAAAAAAACTTGACGTTGAAAAATCCGAGTTTTATTAGTTTTGTTGGTTTATAAATTAAAAAATCCAAGACAAATAATTTAGTTTGATATTTGAAAAATCTGAACCAACCCGGCTATCTACAATCCTAATTAAGTGTATTGTTGTCAATTTAATTTTGAAATAATTGTAACTGTTGTGAATTTAAAATTTGAAAATTAAAAGCTGAAACTTGAATCAAATTTCAAATTTTATTTGTCACACAATCCTTTCTCTATCTATGTATAATTTCTATTTAGTTCTTGCCTGTTATTCTATTTTTAGCTTTGAAGTTTCAATTTCCAACATTCATCTTCCATGAAATTAAATGAATTAAAATATTTGTAGCGTAGTGTTATCAATTTGAAATTTAAAATTTAAAACTTGAAATTTGAGTTCCAATCATGTAGTATAGTGTTATCAATTTAATTTTGAAATAATTACTCCCTCCGTCTCATTTTATATGAGGTACTTTGACTCGGCACGAAGTTTAAGAAAGAAAGGAAGACTTTTAAAACTTGTGGTCCAAAATGAATGATAGAAATTTGTGTAGCTGTAAATCATTCATTAAGGGTAAAATAGACATTTTATAGTTAAATTGTTACTTTATATAGAAATGTGTCATTCATTTTGGGATTGACTAAAAAGGAAAGTAAGTCACATAAATTGGGACAGAGGGAGTATAACCCATTGTAATTTGAAAATTTGAAAGTTGTAATGTAAAATTTCAAGTATAGTGTTATCATTTATTAATTTGAAATTTGAATCAAATATACAAAAAAATTATAAATATACGAACGATATACTTACAGTATATCACTATTTTAAAAATTATAATATCTTTATTAATATAGACAATAGACGATATACATAAATATACATTCATATATATAAGATATTCACAAATATACACACAATATATTCAAGATATACAACTTATAATATGTAAAAGTTACAACTTACAAGTGTAACACCTCGGACTTTGAAAAAAAAAGGTTTAAGTGGGTTAACGGGCAGGTCCACATGCCTAAAACCAACCATGAACCCTCCACGGAAGCCTAAACGGCTCGTGAAAGGTCCACGACCCATTTTGGGGATCGGGGTTGGACGTTAAAGGCAACTAAGAAATTGAGGTCATCTGTACGAATCCTCGAAGAGTATACGTTAGAAGGAATGCAAGTGAGAATGGGGAACAAGAAGCTCCTCAAGTTTCGGCCGACCCTTTGGTCGAACAAGCGACTAATGATGAGTTTCGAGCCGCATTTCATGCATTGGCTCAAACTATGACGGCTCAAGAAAATAGCAAGGTTGTGGCTCCCGTGAACTCAAGGGTGGGAACGACGGCAACAAGGGTGAAGGACTTTACTACGATGAATCCTCGGGAATTTCATGGGTCTAAAGTTGAGGAAGATCCTCAAGAGTTCATCGACGAGGTTCACAAAATTGTAGAGATTATGGGTATTACTTTGGTAGAAAAGGTGGAATTGGCCGTTTACCAACTCAAGAGTGTTGCTCAAATTTGGTTTAACCAATGGAAGAAAGAGAGGGCAATCGATGCAGATATTCTTGATTGAGAGAAATTTAAGGTTACATTTCTTGATAGGTTCTTTCTCCTTGAGATGACGGAGGCAAAGATGCTTGAGTTGATTAACTTTTGTTGAGGAGATATGAGTGTGAAAGAAATGCTAAGAAATTCACACAATTGTCCAAATATACCCCAGCTATGGTTACCGATCTTAGGGCAAGGATGAGTAAGTTTGTGTCGGGTGCTTCCAACTTGGTGGTCAAAGAATGCCTAACTGTCATGCTTGTTAAGGAAGTGAATGTCTCCTGCTTGATGATACATGCTTAACAAATCAAAGAAGGAAAACCTAAGAAAAAGACTAGGGATTCAAAGAGGGCAAGAACGGATAATGGTAATTTCTCACATTCAAGGTCTGGGGAGATAATTGTTCTCAAGGCAATGGTTCTAGTGAGCAAATGGTGTCTGAGTGTCGGAGGTGTGGAAAAATCCATAGGAATGAGTGTCTAGTCGGTTCAAACACATGTTATGGCTGTGGGAAGAGTGGTCACAAAATGACAGATTGGCTATTGCTTGCTACTAGGGGAAGGGATGGTAGGCGAGTTAAACCTAGTGATACCAATTCATATGCTCTTCACACTCGACAAGATCACGAGGGTACTTCGGATGTGACGATTGATAAGTTATGGTTTTTTAGCTTGTGGTTATGCATTGCTTGCTATTGGGTATTTCGTTGGCTATGGTAAGAATCCATGTATGGTCATTGTGCTTGAAGTCGACCTTGAAATCGTTGTAGAAATTCCTTAAGTGTTTACTTGTATCAATGGTTCTGTTGTTGTTAAGGCTTTTGTGTTACGCTTGGGTGGAGGGGGATGGATTCAAAAAGACTAGAGAGGTTTGTTCCCCAGGGGGAGATAATGTGTTGGGAGGGTTACTTTCTATGGTTTGGTATGTGAAAGGATAGAGGTGATGTGATGTCTTAGTATCCCTATTTCTTTCCGTTATCTTTGGGTCTAGCTTGAGGCATTAGTCCCTCATGTCCGCTCTTTAGGATTCTTGTGTTTCAGTAACTTCCATGTTTCCTCATGCATGCGTGCTCATGGAAATTTTGACTTTTGAGATATGATTTAGCTTGAGTGATTGTTTCATGATGATGTGCATTTGTGTATGATTTGCCTGTATGTTTTTGAAAGTATGTTTTAGCTTGGATCAGTTGATTTTCTTCTTGGTTATGTGCATTTTGAAGAATTTGCATTCATGTTGGGTTGATAGTTTCTCTCCTACTCTCTTCGTGCTAGCTCGAGTTCCATTGGAGGACGAATATTCTCTAGGAGGAGATATTGTAATACCTCGAACTTTGAAAAATATTAAAGTGGGTTAACAGGTAGGTCCACAGGCCTAAAACCAACCATGAACCCTCCATGGAAGCCTAAACGGCTCGTGAAAGGGTCCACGACCCCTTTAGGGGAGAGGGGTTTGCCGTTAAAGGCAACCTAGAAATTGAGGCCATTTGTACGGATTCCTTCATGGACCATCAAGCTCTAAACGGTCTGTGAAGGCTTCCATATAAGTCACCCATCAGCCTTTTAAGTCAGGGCTATTTTAGTCTTTCCCGATGTGTTTAATACCTAAGCTATGTCATTTTAACCCCTATTGTAAACCCTATATAAGTGATTTAAGTCCTAAAACTACCCATTCTAGATCATTCTCATAAATCATAAATTTCCCTCCAAGTTCATCCCCAAAGTTCTCTCTAAAGCTAAGGAATCTAGGGTTTCACTTTAAGATCTCCAATTCACCATAACGTTTAGGCCTTGATCACTAAGGTATGTTAGTATTCACCTATGAAGTCCTTTCCTCTAGAGGGTTCCCAAGATCTTCCAATTTTTACAAGTTAGGTTTTCAATTCAAAAGTTATGATTTTAATATTCAATCTTCTTGGGTTCTTTTCAATTATGATTCAATTGATTGTTTTCTATCTTTTAATGCATGAATTGAAGTATTTACATGATTTTATGTTGAATTCATATGAACCCATGCATGATCCATGATTTTAGACTATGAACTATGTATTTATGAAGTTATGCATGTTTTTATGAAATTGATGTAAATGAATTCGAGAATGCTTTGACATTGAACACATGATGAAGTTATGAATATATGAATATGTTTTATGAAAATTATGCATATTTTATGAAAGCAATATTTATGACTTAAGTAAGCTTATAGATGAAGGTATCTATATGTTCTATGAAGCTTGACCACATTACATGAATGACATCTAGATTTACCATCAGTGTTTTTGATTAATTTCCTATACTAGGTCTTGATTACTATGGTATCCAGATATGCCGTCAATGAACATGGGCCAAGTTTCCAAAACTAATATAATTAGTAGTATGTCATTTTTAGTATGAAGTTAATGACTATGAGTCTTATAAAGCTATTACGAAAAGATCATGAATGGTGGAAGGTTTTCTCACACATAGTTTAAGGATCTAATCTATGTTGTTTCTAACTTGGATTAGTATCTTAATTGTACTTTTCATGTATGATAATATGAATATGATTAATGACTATTCCATGAGATTTTACTTAGAGGAAATATTAGTGTGAAAGAGTATGCTAGGAAATTCACACAATTGTCCAAATATGATCCAACTATGGATGTCGATCCAAAGGCAATGATGAGTAAGTTTGTGTCAGGTCTTTTCGACTTGGTGTTCAAAAAATGCGTAACTGCCATGCTTGTTAAGAAAATGGATGTCTCCCACTTAATGATACATGCTCAACAAACCGAAGAAGGAAAACTTAACGAGAAGACTAGGGATTCAAAGAGGGCAATAACGGATAATGGTGATTTATCACATTCAAGGTCTGGTGTAATCGTTCTCAAGGCAATGGTTATAGTGAGAAAATGGTGTTCGAGTGTTGAAGGTGTGGAAAAATCCATAGGGGTGAGTGTCCAGCCGATTTAAACGCAAGCTATGGTTTTGGAAAGAGTGGTCACAATATGTTAGATTGCCTATTGCTTGCTACTAAGGAAATGGACGGTAGGTGAGTTCAACCTAGTGGTTTCGGTTTGGATGCTCCGAAGTAAAATAGGTCATATGGTCTTCAGACTCGACAAGATCATTAGGTTCCTAAGATACGACGATTGGTAAGTTATGGTCTTTTAGCTTGTAGTTATGTATTGCTTGATATTAGGTGTTCGTTGGCTATGGTAAGACTCCATTTATAGTCATTGTGTTTGAAGTCGACCTTGAAATCTTTATAGAAATTCCATAAGTGTTTACTTGTATCAATGGTTTCGTGGTTGTTAAGACTTTGATGCTATGCTTGGGTGGAGGGAGATGGATTCGAAAAGACTAGAGACGTTTGCTCCCAAAGGGGGGATAGTGTGCTTCATGATGGGTGTGTGTGGAACCATTTAAATTGTTTAAAGGTTCCTTGCTATATTTTGGTATGTGAAAGAACGAAGGCGATGTGATGTCTTATATCTCTCTCTCTTTCCGTTATCTTCGGGTCTAGCTCGTGGCATTATCCCCTCATGTTCGCTCTTTAAGATTCTTGTGTTTTAGTCACTCACATGTTTCCTCATGCATGCATGCTCATAAATTTTTTGATTTTTGAGATATGATTTAGATTGATTGATTTCTTCATAATGATGTGGATTTGTGTATGATATGTGTGTATGTTTATGAAAGGATATTTTAAAGTATGTTTTATCTTGAAGTTGATTTTCTTCTTGGTCATGTGCATTTGATGAATTTGCATTCATGTTGGGTTGATAGTTTCTCTCCTACTCTCTTTGTGCTAGGTTGAGCTTCATTCAAGGACGGATATTCCTAAGGGAAAGATATCGTAACACTATTGACTTTGAAAAAGGTTCAAGTGGGTTAATCGGTAGGTCCACAATCCTAAAGCCAAACATGAATCCTTAACAGAAGCGTAAATGGCTCGCGAAAGGGTCTACGATGTGTTTAAGGGAGAGAGGTTGCCTGTTAAAGGCAATCAAGAAATTAAGGCCATCTTTACAAATTCCTTCAAGGACCATCAAGCTCTAAACGGTCCGTGAAGTCTTACATATAAGTCAACCGTCAACTTTTTAAGTCAGGGCTATTTTAGTCCTTCCCTATGTGTTTAAAACCTAAGCTATGTCATTTTAACCCCTATGTAAGTGATATAAGTTCTAAAACTACCCATTCTAGATCATTCTACTAAATCATAAATTTCCCTCCAAGTTTATCCCCAAAGTTCTCTCTAAAGCTAAGGAAGAAGAAGCTAGAGTTTCACGTCAAGATCTCCAATTCACTATAGTTTTTCAATTATGATTCAATAATGGCCCTCAGGGTCATTTATGTGTTTTATGCGTGCATTTCATGTTTTACCCCTTCCTGTTACTTCTTTGTAGCTTATGGGTGGAGTTGGGTTGGGTGACATGCTCCCCGAGGTGTTCAGTTTAGTTTGGTGCGAGTTTTGTGTTTTTGAAGTTTAATGTTTAAAAGAGTTGACTTTAGTCAACATTCGGAGATTATGGCATCAGATTGGAATTTCATCACAGAATAATGCGGTTAGCTTTCGAATGTCAAGTTTGATCTAGAATGACCTTTGGTTTGATTCTCGAGGGTGTCAGGGTGAGTTTTTAAATTCTTGGTTTTTTATTGTGTTTTCTTAATTAAAATGTTGAATCTGGTTAACATTTTGATGAAACAACCTCACATGTCTATTTTGTCAATTTTGTTGAGTCTGGAATGCCGTTTCTAAGTGGTTTGCACTTTTGATTTGCGTCGTTTGAACTCCAAATAAATTCTGAGGACCTATTCAAATTTTTGGACACTTAGCCTATTTCTGAAATTTTTGGTGTTTGGTGAAACGGCTTAAGCGACTCAGTATATTGGGTAGTGTCGCATGATTTAGGTTGAGCCCTTAGGTTATGTTGAGCTTTATTTATCCTTGGTTAGTTATGGCCATAGATTGGGTGGTTTAGCTTAAGTTTAGTCGGAGGAGCCTTGGTTAAGGTGATCTTGCATGAGTTGTATCCTTAGATCTTGCTTCTAGGAGGCATGAAACTTAGGAGTGTGTGTTTAGACTGGTTTTTGGTTGATTTGGTTGATTTGTGTAGGCCCTTGAGTTGTGACTTTGGTTGTTTATTAAACTGTTGGGCCTGAGGTTGTGAGCTTGGATAAACAAAAGTCCCATGTTAGTACTCTTGTGGTGTGATGAGCATTCTTCCCGATTCTATGTGTATGCCATGAGTTGATTGTGATTATGCTTTCGAGCAGTTTCTATTTGAATAAGTTTTTAGGGAAAATGGCTTTGTTTGTAAAATGGAAGATTAACCTTAATGAGCTAGAAGTCCTTGAGACCTGTTTTGAATAAAAAGTGGTAAAAAAAAGCCCTTTTTTCTTGATTTATCGCACCTTTAAGCTACTTTTACTCTGATGAGCTTGAGGTAGCATTATGGGCGGACCATTGGCTTAGGCTCGAAATACATTCTATTACTTAGATTCACATTTTTTATACGCTCGAAATACCATCTTGGCTTACGGTTAAGCTTGACGCACCATTCCAGGCAGCTCGATGTTTCTTTTGGACTTAAAATCTCACCTTACTTTGAGTTTTACATTGTATCATTGCCTGAGTTTGCCTTTGAGTGTGCTGATTGTTTGGTTTGCGTGTATTTGTAGCTGGTTATTGATATTATCCGTCTGTTCTCTATTACTGTCTTATTATGCCTTAGCTTTCCTTTGTCTTGCTAGTATCATCGTGCTTATTTTATATATTTGATCTTTTTAAGCTTGGTCGGCCTATGATGCCTACTAGGTACCTCATGTTTGGTACTCATACTGCACTTCTGCATCTTTTTCTGATGCATCT
This sequence comes from Solanum acaule, assembly GCA_036250505.1. Taxonomy (NCBI): domain Eukaryota; kingdom Viridiplantae; phylum Streptophyta; class Magnoliopsida; order Solanales; family Solanaceae; genus Solanum; species Solanum acaule. The sequence continues at coordinate 23,731 of JAJOOR010007770.1, read as the reverse complement.
CCCAGTTCGAGCCACCCTCAATGAGCGTTTGGATCTCCTGTGGCTGTCACAGACTTTGATTGTGGTGAGCTCCTGGAGTTCAGCATCTGTACTTACTCTCATGTTGTATTTTGTATTAGTCATTTCTCTCTCTCTCTCTCTCTCTATATATATATATATATATATATATATATATGACTTTCTGTTCATAGTAGCACCTATATAGGTGACATCAGGTCCCGAGAATTGGTATCTTGTGTTAGTTTGTTTCTTGATCATTTTTGGGCCTATTTTGAACATTTTGTATTATACTACAAATATATATGATATGACCCTTCTTTCTATATACATTATTCTTGTCTTCTGATTATTATTTCACATGTTTTATATAAATTGTGTCTTTCGCATCTTGTGACTTGGGTTTTAGGCTTGTCCACTCGGTGAGTTGTAGTGTACGCCATCATGGCCCGACTTAGGATCGTGACGTTCAATTGATTGTTTTCTATATTTTAATACATGAATTGAAGTATTTACATGATTTTGGGTTGAATTCATATGAACTCATGCATGATCCATGATTTTAAACTATGAACAATGATTATGAAGATATGCATGCTTTTATGAAATTGATGTAAATGAATTCGAGGATGCTTTGACTATGGACACATGATGAAGTTATGAATCTATGAATATGTTTTATGAAACCAATATTTATGACTTAAGTAAGCTTATAGATGAAGGTATCTATATGTACGATGAAGCTTGACTACATGACATGAATGAAATCTAGATTTGCCATCAATGCTTTCGATTATTTCACTATGTTTGGTGTTGATTAGTATGGTATCTAGATATGCCATCAATGATCATGGACCAAGTTTCTAAAACTAATATCATTATTAGTATGTCACTTTTAGTATGAAGTTAATGATTATGCATCTTATAAAGCTATGGATGGCAATGGGGCGGGGTGGATGTGGGTCGGGGTGGCTTTAAGGCTATGTAGGGTGATACGCTCAAATTACACCTCCCTAAAGAAGCATAAGCGATCGTTATCAAGTAAAGAACCCAACTTGTATGTTGGGGTCTATCCCACGAGGAAAATGGTTTAGACTTCACTTTAACCAACAATTATATTCGTTTAGTCAAATTACTTCCAGAAACAAGTAATTAAAGGGGGAGGGGGATTTGTGAAACAAATTGTATGAATTCAGTAAGTAATCAGTAAACAAAAGTCAATTTTGGTTGTTATCAAGATGAGAGAATTAAATAGGGTATAGGTGTTCCCCACAAACTCATAACGCAGTAATCCTAGTATAGCAATCCTTTCCTAGTGTACTACATGCAAAGTGATAAGCTAGGTATCTCTAAATCCTTAGTTCGGCATCTAGAGAATTTCACCCTGAACCTTGGTCCGGCTACGTGTGTATAATTTACTAACCCTTACCTTTACCTCATATTAGACATCACATCGATGTTTGGCTTAGTTATTACTCCGCACCAATCGACACTAGACTATTAGATAGTATCACACTAAATCTATGTTGATAATTCTTTTCTTGTTGATTACCTCCTTGGTCCGGCAAGTAGCAACAAGGCGAGTTCTAATGTTGCGCACCATTAAAAAGACTTTTAAATGAAAGAATTATCAATGCATGCAAAACACTATTCAAGAATTGCTTATTTACTATTCATACTTTGTTAATCGCTCATGGTTCCCACAACCCTAGTTGTGGAGTTTAGTTACCCATTATCATATGAACACAATTTATTGTCTTAGATGAAAGAATTATGAACTTACGTAATTGAGAATAACAAACCTGGAATTTCAACTAGAATCTCAAAACCAAAACCTTCAAAATCAACTTAGGAAATCAAGAATTGCTAGGTTTGCAAAAAATTAATCCCAAGTCACAAAGTAGAACTAAAGTAATAAAATCTAACCCCCAAAAATGAGGTTTACATGCGCTATTTATAGAAAACAAGTCCTAAATTAAAAGGGAAACAAAATAAGGAAAGTTTGTTCAGGCACGCGTCTTCATTCCACGAGACAGACTTACGGACCATCAATGGATCTACGGACCGTGAGTCCCTTCCGTCAGCCAGGACTTAGAAAATATTTCAGCTTCCAAAAACCAGCTTCTCTGAAGAAAACGACGAAACACCAGTACGGTCCGTCGATCCCTCTCTATACCTCCATACTTAGAATTCTCCAAAAATCAGGTACTGGAACCCTCACAGTCACATTCTACGATTCAGCAATATGGTCCATAGATCAATCTACGGACCGTCAATGGCCACCGTGGTTCCACACTTGGTCAAATTTCCCTGATTTGCCTTCCATGCCTTACCTGCTGATCTACGATCACTATCTATGGAGCATCAATGGACCTACAGTCCATAGATCACCTCCGTAGATTCCCTTTTCTGCATTTCTTTCAGCTGTCTCTTTACTTTTGTGCCTAAACATCTTTCCTGCAAAACATGATAAAAACACATAAAAACCAATACAAAAAGACCTTAGACACACACAACTCTTAAGTGAAATGTGTTAAAAATACTGTAAACTGACGGTATATCATGGGGCGGGGCGGGTCGTTGTGGGTATATGTAATTTTATGTGGGTTCAAACTTAATTTTAACTTTTTACATGTTATAAGAGTGATAAAGCATTATTTATTAAGATATTTCATTAAAGCTATTAAAATATTCAAGATTATAAATGAAAATGGTTCAATAAAAATTAATACAATTTCTTACCTGTTTCCCAATTGACCTCTAAAAAATAAAATTTTAAGTCACTATCCTATTAAATTAATACAAGTTAATGAAAAAATGAATTTATTTTTAGTATCAAACATAACTAGAAAAAGAAAATATTAAAAAAATTATGTGGTGTGGGTTCATGTGGGGCGGGTTGAAAATGAAAAGAATTGTTATGCGGGGTGGGGCGGGGCGGATTATAAATTTTGCGGGTTAAGCTCAACCCGCACTGCCCCCACCCTACACCTCCCCATTGCCATCCCTATATAAAGCTATTATGAAAAGATCATGAATGGTGAAAAGTTTTCTCACACATGGTTTAAAGAGCTACTCTATGATGTTTCTAGCTTGGTAGTATCTAAATTGTACTTTTCCTTGGATGTTTTGGTGGGATTTTACTTAGCATTGAGTGGGCTTTTGAGATGAAGGTTTCCGTTTAGCGTCTGTGGACCTTTAGTAGCAATTCCTAAGTTACAGAACTATGTGTCACCATAGGATATTGTCTCGTATAGACATTAGCTAGTGGATCCACCTTAGCTTAGGCTCATGATCCTTACCTTTGCAAGTAGGACTCTATCTTTTCGGTGTGGGAGCAGTAACCTGAATTCCATATTTTTGCTCAAATGGTCTATGTAGGTTAATGGTAAATATCCCACAATAATGAACTAAGATTACTTTTAAAGCATCTCACAAAGCGTTTTAAATATGTAAAGCTTGCATAACATTGATCATGATTTATGACTTATGTTTCTAACCATTTTATCTTATGATTGCCACGACCCAGGGGTACCCCCTAGATGTACAAGGCATATAAGATCCTGAGAGGCCTTATAAAAGCCACTTAGCATATCATAAAATAAAGTAATAGAAAATGTGCGGGAATTCAAACTTTTCAAATACAATCAAAGTCTTTTATAAAAGCAAGCGGAAGTCTAACATGACATTGTCTCAAACCATCTAAACATAAGAAATAGAAATCTTGGGACGCAGCCCATACAATAGTCTCAAAATGTAAAGGAAAGACATAAAAGAGATAGGGTGATCCAATCCTCGAATACAATGAGGACTCACCAAAGCTTCACTTCAAAATCCTCTAGGAACCTAACCACAAGTGTGTGAATCGGGAATGTCGGACCCTACATTTGATAAGAAAATAGGCAAGAGTATGTGTTACTACAATCAAGTACTAAATATGATGGCTAGCATAAACAACATAAACATAAGCATTAGTCAACATAGGTCATAAGGCATAAGCATAATCAATACATATAAAGCATCATAATGAAAGAGGAATATTCCCTTAAGCAACCTAACTTAAGCTTAGCCAAGATATAGGTCATCCACCTCTAGTCAAGCTTACATCAGGGAAGGCATATCTAGCAACACTCCACACAAGTCAATTTCATAACATAATCTCATTAATCATATTTACTTTTAAATACACGGGGATTCGCATCAATGCCTAGTTCATAAAAGCTAATGGGTATTTGCCTTTTGCCTTACTTACTTTTAGATTGCGGGTACTCGCCTCCATAACCTCATCATATGATGCGGGTACTCACCCCACATCATTTCATAAACAACATGGGTACTCGCCTCCATTTCCATTCATCATAGTAAGAACTTGGGGACTCACCTCTTGTTCAAGTCTAAGGAGTAAAGGGATCGCCTCTTATCCATTCATATGGAGGTCAAGGTAATCGCCTCTAGCCTCATCATTCATTAAGAATTTTAGTCTAGATTCATTTGAGGTAAGCCATCCATTCAACCTAGAATCATTCATGTGATTAAACCTTTCACATTTATTCAATCATGCTTATCAATTCATTATAGGAAGTATCTCTTCCACATCATAGCATTTACAATCAACAATGCATAGTCTAGGCTTTACTCTCAAAGCACTACATCTCATGATCATCATCTATGGTTTACTCTCAAGCACTTAAACTTCATATTCATCATATATGCTTCAATCTAGAGAAATTCTATTCATAATTCATCAATCCTATAAGGATATATCTAACCCATAGAGTTTCCCTCAAATGACATCAAACCTACTATATCAATTCAACCCTAAAATAATAGGATAGGCATGGGTACATGTAATTTCATCCTAATTACATGCAATTCTATCAATTCAATCATAAACAATCATAATCCACTCAATTGGATCAACATTCACTATAACTCACAACAATAGAAGAAACCTAACTAGAATTGGGGAAATTCTTCATCAAATTATGAAATTCTAGGGGACTCCATGGGAGGAAGGATCCCATGGATGAAAAGTCATTATACCTTAGTCACAATGCCCACCAAAGCTTGAAGATTAGAAGACTTGATCTTGACCTAGCTTCAATCTCCTCCTTCTTCTTCTACCTTTTAGAGAGAAAATATTTGAGAGAGGATTTGGGTTTTCATTTGTGATTTGAGAGAATGACTTAATTGGGTGAATTTATGGGTCTAAAATGCTTATATAGGTGGTCTAGGTTTAGTCAAAATGACACCACTTAATTCTAATTAAAACTGACTAAGAGCATCCGCCACCACATTTGCTTTAGCAGGGGGGATAGAGATTACTCATGTCATAATATTTCAATAATTCAAGCCACCTTATTTGGAAAAGATTTAGATCCTTTTGGTAAACACATATTGCAAGCTCTTGTGATTGGTGAACACATCAACATGGACCCCATACAAGTAATGCCTCCAAATCTTTAAGGCAAATACCACCGCCGCTAATTCAAGGTCATGGGTAGGATAGTTCTTCCCATGAACCTTTAGTTGCCTTGAAGCATAGGCAATTACCTTACCATTTTTCATAAGCACACATCCCAATCCAACTCTAGAGGCATCACAATATACCACAAAGCCATTCGTACCTTCCAGTAAGGTCAACACCAGAGTGGAAGTAAGTCTATCTTTCAACTCTTGGAAACTTTTCTCACAAGCTTTGGACCATAGGAACTTGGCCTTTTTTTGAGTCAAAGCCGTCAAAGGAGAAGCAATGGAGGAAAACCCCTCAACAAACCTTTTATAATAACCGGCCAAACCCAAGAAGCTTCTAATATCTGTCGGTGATAGAGGTCTAGGCCAACTCTTGACTGCTTCTATCTTCTTTGGGTCTACTTCAATACCCTTACTCGAAACAATATGTCCAAGGAAAGCTACGGACCTTAACCAAAACTCACATTTACTAAACTTTGCATAGAGTTGTTGGTCCTTGAGAATTTGCAATACAATCCTCAAATGATCAATATGCTCATTCTCACTTCTTGAATAGATCAAAATATCATCAATAAATACAATCACAAACATATCAAGGTATTGTATAAACACCCTATTCATCAAGTCCATAAACGCCGCCGGGGCATTATTCAACCCAAAAGACATAACAAAGAACTCATAATGACCATATTGGGTTCTAAAAGCCATTTTCGGAATGTCTTCCTCCTTCACCCGCAATTGATGATAACCCGACCGGAGATCAATATATGAGAAATAACTTGCCCCTTGGAGTTGATCAAATAAGTCATTTATTCTCGGAAGAGGATACTTGATTTTTATGGTCACTTTGTTCAATTGGCGGTAATCAATACACATACGGAGTGATCCATATTTCTTCTTAATAAACAACACCGGAGCACCCAATGGAGAGATATTTGGTCGAATGAAACTCTTATCCAATAAGTCCTTTAATTGTTCCTTCAATTTCTTATGTTCCATCGGAGCCATTCTATATGGAGGAATAGAGATGGGTTGGGTATCGAGGAGAAAGTCAATCCCAAAGTCTATTTCCCTTTTGGGAGGAACACCGGGTAAATCATTGGGGAAAACTTCCAAAAACTCTTTTACAATAGGGACCGACTCAAGAGTAGGAGCTTCAGACTCCACATCCCTCACCCTCACCATATGATAGACACAACCCTTCGAAATAATTTTCCTTGCTTTTAGGTAAGAAACAAATTGACCTCTAGGCATAGAGTTTCCCCTCTCCCATTCAAGGATTGGCTCATTTGGAAACTAAATTTGACCACTCTAGTCCTACAATCAATGGAGGCATAACAAGAATGCAACCAATCCGTACCGAAAATGACATCGAAGTCAGTCATATCAAGTTCCACCAAATCTATTAGAGTGACTCTATAGGATAAGGAAACGGGACATCTCCTATAGACTCTTTTAGCCACCAGAGAATCACCAACGGAGGTAGATATAGAAAAAGGTTCTATCAACACTTCAGGGAGCACATCAGACCTCATAACTATAAAAAGAGTCAGAAATGACAAAGTAGCACCTGGATAAAGTAAAGCATACACATATATATGGAAGAATTTTAACATACCAGTCACAACGTCCGGGGAACTCTCTTGGTCACCTCTAGTTTTGGAGAGCATAGAAACGGTTTTGCTTAGGAGCATTTCCACTTGAGCTCCCTGGACCGGATGAAGGGTATGGTTGAGCCCTACGACGAGTGTCTCCATCATTTTTAGCAACCAAAGGACAATCCCTTATTTTATGATCCATTTTATCACACCCGAAACAAGAATTAGAGCCCGCTAGAAATTTCCCTTCATGGTTTCTCCCACATTTAGCACAAGTAGGCACGGAGGCCTATTGTCTTCTCCTTGTGGTTTTGGGTTAGACACCCTCTCATTTCTTGGCCTCGGAGGATCACTTGTAGAACCTTGCCCGAAGAACTTTTGCTGGAATCTAGAACGACCCCGTCCACCGGACCTAGCATGAGAATAGTTTCCATCATCCACTATATCCCCTTTTACCTCCTTAGATCTCTCCTTGAGCTTTTCTTCCTCAATTTGTTGGGCATGCACCATAAGGCGAGATATGTCCATGTCATGAACAAGCATATCGGTGCGGCACTCTTTGACAACCAAGTCGGATACTCCTGAAACAAACTTACTCATCTTGGCCCTACAATCCGCCCCAATGGAAAGACCATACTTGGATAGTTGAGTGAATTTCAAGGCATATTCCCTTACACTCATATTTCCTTTTCTAAGGTTGATTAACTCAAGTACTTTGGCCTCTCTCATCTCTAGAGGGAAGAATCGATCAAGAAAAGCACTTTTGAAGCTTTCCCATTCTATGGGACTCGCTTCCACCGACCTTGCCTCTTTCCACTGATTAAATCAAATTTGAGCAACCCCTTTGAGTTGGTAAGCGGCTAGTTCCTCCTTCTCTATTGAAGTCATACTCATGATAGCAAGTACCTTATAGACTTCGTCGATAAACTCTTGAGGGTCTTCCTCAAGTTTGGAGCCATAAAATTTGGGCGGGTTCATTCTTGTGAAATCACTCACTCTTGCCGCCGTCGTACCCATACCTGGGTTCACGGGGGCTACCACCTCTCTGTTATCTTGTGCCGTCACGGCTTGAGACAACTCTTGGAATGACGACCTAAACTCCATATTCATCACATTCTCATTCAATGGGTCAATAGGAGCTAAAGGAGGTGCTTGAGGAGGAACCTCTTGCTCAACATTGCCTTCCTCCAACCTTTTAGCATTACCCCTTCTAGTAGTCATTTCCTGAAAACTATCCGGCACGGATTAGGAGAAAGACTTATAGAGTTAAACTCCATGACACGACTTAGAGAAGTGAAGAAGTGAAGTTTTCTAAACATCTAGTACCCTCCTAATCATAAATGTGGCGCGCTTCACATTTATGAATAAGACTCTACTAGACGTGGTTTGAGACATCTTAGAAACATTCTAAACCTTATGCTTTGATTACCAAGTTTGTCACGACCTAGAGGTACCCCTTAGATGTAACAAGGCGTATACGACCCCGAGAGGCCTCACACAAGACACTTAGCATATCATAACATAAAGGAATAGAAAAGGTTTGGGAATTAAAACTTTTCAAATACAATCAAAGTCTTTTATAAAAGCAAGAGGAAGTCTAATACGACATTGTCTCAAACCATCTAAACATAAGAAGTAGAAATCTTGGGACGCAGCCCATACAATAGTCTCAAAATGTAAAGGAAACACATAAAAGAGATAGGGTGATCCAATCCTCGAATACAATGAGTACTCACCAAAGCTTCACTTCACAATCCTCTAGGAACCTAGCCACAAGTGTGTGAATAGGGAACGCTGGACCCTATATTTTATAAAACTGTACGAAAGAATATGCATTACTACAATCAAGTACTAAATATGATGGCTAGCATAAACAACATAAACATAAGCATTAGTCAACCTAGGACATAAGACATAAGCATAATCAATACATATAAAGCATCATAATGAAATATGAATACTTCCTTAAGCAACCTCACTTAAGCATAGCTAAGACATAGGTCATCCACCTCTAGTCAAGCTTACATCATCGAAGGCATCTCTAGCAACACTCCACACAAGTCAATTTCATAACATAATCTCATTAATCATACTTACTTTTAAAGACATGGGGGTTCGCCTCAATGCCTAGTTCATAACGGCTAATGGGTATTCGCCTCTTGCCTTACTTTTAGATTGCGAGTACTCGCCTCCACAACCTCATCATATGATGCGGGTACTCTCATACACAACATTTCATAAGGAGCGTGGGTACTCGCCTTCATGTCTATTCATCATAGTAAGAATGTGGGGACTCACCTCTTGTTCAAGTCTAAGGAGTAGAGGGATCGCCTCTTATCCTTTCATATGGAGGTCAAGGGTAATCGCCTCTAGCCTCATCATTCATTAAGCATTTCAGTCTAGATTTATTTTAGGTGAGCAATCCTTTCAACCTAGAATCATTCACGTGAGTAAACCTTTTACATTCATTCAATCATGCTTATTGATTCATTATAGGAAGTATCTCTTCCACATCATAGCATCTACAATCAACAATGCATAGTCTAGGCTTTACTCTGAAAGCACCACATCTCATGATAAACATCTATGCTTTAGTCTCAAGCACTTAACTTCATATTCATCATATATTCTGCAATCTAGAGCAATTTTATTCATAATTCATCATTCCTATAAAGATATATCTAACCCATAGAGTTTCCCTCATATGGCAGCAAATCCACTATATCAATTCAACCCTAAAATCATAGGATAGGCATGGGTACATATAATTTCATCCTAAATACATGCAATTCTATCAATTCAATCATAAACACACAATCCACTCAATTGGATCAACATTTATCATAACCTACAACAATGGAAGAAACCCTAACTAGAACTTGGGAAATTCTTCATCAAATTGTGGAATTCTAGGGGACTCTATGGGAGGAAAGATCCCATGGATGAAAAACCATCATACCTTAGTCACAATGCCCACCAAAGCTTGAAGATTGGAAAACTTTATCTTGACCTAGCTTGAATCTCCTTCTTCTTCTTCTATATTCTAGAGAGAGGATTTGGGTTTACTTTTGTGATTTGAGAGAATGACTTATTTGGGTGAATTTAGGGGTCTAAAATTGTTACGACACAGACCGTCGTGATTGACACCCACACTAACTCTCCGGTGGGAGAACCACTACTACAACCCAAACTAAGCAACTAAATAAAAACTAAGGCATTTAAGTTACGGAAGCAAGTTAAATACTAAGGAAATAAATAGGGAGTTCCCATAAACTCCAACAAAAGTCTAACAAGAACTAACAATGCGGAAGAAATAACCTAGAACCTGAAAGTCAATGTACTAAAATATCTAATAATGAACCAACTCTAAACAAGAAGGGATGCAACCCCAACTAATGTACTAATAACTAATAGAACATAGACTAAGTCTGGAAATGGTGGACATAGACGAAAGAGAACCCATGGCAGCCCGAAAGAATTGGCTCACCCTTGAATTCGAACGATCACTATTCTCCTAAGCGAGGTTTGTCAGTAGCCGCTTGAAGATGCCCTGTACTTAACAAAAATAAGAGTAAGTGCAGTATCAGTACACAACCACAGTGTACTGGTAGGATCACGCGGCTATCTCACTAAGTGCAACATAAGCAAGTCAAAAAAACATTATAATCACATGCATATATATCAACATATATAATATTATCAACATTTACAAACGACGAACAACTTCACATCTTATATCAAATCATTGGTGATCTTATGGAACCCAAACCCAAACAATTAGAATACCGAAATGTGGTATCTGATCCCATAATTATGTCGAAACATGGCAACCGATCCCGTAGTTATGCTGGAACGTGGCAACCGATCCAAGTTAGTTATGTCGAAACGTGGCAACCGATCCAAGTTAGTTATGCCGAAACGTGGCAACCGATTCATTCAACACATCACAATCACAATCACAAGTATATCATCAATATCATACAGTTAAGTCACGACTTCATGGCAATCATCATTCATCTATCTCATTTACAACAAGTGTGATTAACATTGCAACATTCATACATATACAAGTATTATAATGAAGCAAGAACAACATACATCACACAATCATAGAATCACAACCATCACTTACCTCGAAACAAGCTTGAAACCCTAAGAAACTTGATCCTTCCCTTTCCGGATTCATTCCGCTTGTTCTTGGTCTACAAACAATCATAATAACACGGGAATCAACAAACAATCACTAATTACCCGAATTACTAACAATTCTATGAACCCTAGATCAAATCCATGATACCAATTATCCAAATTAGAGCTGTTTCCACCATAGAATCTATAAAAAAAACCTTCCTCCATCAATAGTCACCCTTTCTATTACGTTCTATGGATCGAAAAATGGATGCGGGGAGTGAAGCTTTCATTTAGCCTCAAGAATGGTGAAAAACGAGTAGGAGTCGCCTGGGGTTCGTTCCTTAGCTCTAAAAATTGAAAAGTGCCAAATAAGGTCGTTTAGGGGTTTATTAACACCCTAAGTCGCGTCGATCCCGCCACAGCGGCTGTCACCCCGCTCTAGCGGCCCTGCCAGAACGGCAAAACCCAGCGCCAAAGAGGGTTATGCGAGACAGTGAGCTAATTAAAGAATTCCAAAATCCCCATTTCACAACACACATCTAACCCACGACGCTCAGAAAATACCCTTTACGCTAAGATCGATTCCAGGAGTTCTACTCGCTCAAATTCAATTCCATAAAGTCGTACGGATTCCTTAACAAGTTATCTAACTACTCATGAGATCAAAATCAGAACTGATTCACCCGATTGTTACCAGATTTCCCTATACCTCAAAAACTCTGATTTCGTCCAAATCTGAACAAGGTTGGAAAAATCCAATCCAAATACTATGAAAAAGTTTTTCGGCCACAAATTTCCCCCCGTTGGCATTTCTATAACGACGGGAACAAGTCGTTACAATAGATACCAATTTACCCATCACTCTTACCTGAGTGAAAAAAACTTAGGAAAATAGGCTAAGGAAGGAATGAAGTAGTACCTGAATCAACAAACAATTGGGGATACTGTCCCTCTCGGTTTCCCAAGTAGCTTTCTCAACTGGACGATGTTTCCATTGAACTTTCACGGATTTAATCTCCTTGGTCCTCAACTTACGCACATCACAATCAAGAATTGCAATCGATTCCTCCTCATACTAGAGGTCCTTGTCTAACACAATTGAGTCCCACTTGATGATATAATCCCTGTCACCATGATATTTCTTCAACATGGACACATGGAATACCGAATGAACTCCCGATAGGTTAGGAGGTAAAGAAAATCTATACAATACCGGTCCTACACATTCAAGAACCTCAAAGGGACCAATGTATCGCGGACTTAGCTTGCCCTTCTTACCAAATCTCATCACCTCTTTCATGGGTGATACCTTAAGAAGAATATTCTCACCGGTTTTGAAACGCCATGTCTCTTACCTTATGATCCGCATACTTCTTCTGTCTACTATGGGCTGCTAAAAGCTTAGCTTGAATACTCTTCAACTTATCTTGAGCATCCTTCACTGAATCAACCCTTAAAGGTTTCACATCTCCAGCCTCAAACCATCCTATGGGTGACCTACATCCCCTCCCATATAATGCCTCAAATGGTGCCATATCAATACTGGAGTGATAACTATTACTATAGGAGAACTCACACAAAGGTATGAATTTATCTCAATGCCCTCTAAAATCAAGCACACATGCTCTCAACATATCTTCTAATACTTGAATAGTCCTCTCCGACTGCCCATTTGTTTGTGGATGAAAGGTTGTACTAAAAGTGAGTTGTGTGCCCAACTCATCATGCAATTTCCTCCAAAACACGAATGTGAATTGGGTACCACGGTCTGAGATGATAGAAATGGGCACCCCATGCAACCTCACTATGTCTTTCACATAAACTTTAGCCAATTGCTCAGCATGATAATCTATTCTTACTAGAATAAAATGGGATGCCTTGATCAAGCTATCAACCACTACCTAAATAGAATCAAACTTCCCCAAAGTCTTGGGAAGACCAACCACAAAATCCATGGCTATCCTTTCCCACTTCCATTCTGGAACTGACATTATTTGAAGCAAACTTGCAGGCCTTTGATGTTCATACTTCACTTGTTGACAATTTTGACACTTCGCCACAAACTCCGCTATGTCTTTCTTCATGCCCGGTCACCAATAAATTGGCTTCAAATCTCTATACATCTTGGTCACACCAGGATAAATAGAATATCGCGAACCATGAGACTTTGCCAACAATTTCTCAATCAAGTCATCTACTCTAGGAACACAGATTTTCCCTTTAAAATTGAGTACATCATCCGTATCAATAGTGGTCTCTTGTGCCTTACCATTCGTAATCTTCTTTCTAAGCTCCTCCAAGTTCTCATCCTCAAATTGTTTGGCCTTGATCTCCTCAATGAATGTGGCCCTAGCTTCAACACTAACTAACACCCCACCTCTTTTTGAGATGCCCAACTGCATGAACTTGGACTCTAAGGTCTGAATTTCCTTAGCCAAAGGTCGCTCGGATGCACTCAAGCAAGCTAAACTACCCATACTTACCGCTTTTCGACTTAAAGCGTTTGCCACCATATTAGCCTTGCCCGAATGTTATTGAATGATCACATCATAATCTTTAAGTAACTCTATCCACCTTCGTTGTCTCAAATTCAGATCCTTTTGAGTGAACACATGTTGCAAACTACGATGATTAGTAAATACCTCACATTTAACACCATAGAGGTAATGTCGCGAGATCTTAAGAGCAAATACTACTGCTGCCAACTCCAAATCATATGTTGGATAATTTCTCTCATGCACCTTCAATTGGCGCGACGCATATGCTATAACATTCTTATCCTGCATCAATACAACACCCAAACCAGAATGTGAATCATCACAATAAATAATAAAATATTTACCTTCAACCGGTAATGCTAGAATAGGTGCGGTGGTCAAAAGAGTCTTGAGTTTTTGAAAGCTCTCCTCATATTTTCCAGTTCATTCAAATGGTATCTCCTTTTTGGTCAAGTTAGTCAAGTGTGCGGCAATGGAAGCAAAAATTTTCACAAATCGATGATAATAGCTAGCGAGCCCCACAAAACTCCTAACTTCCGTCATATAGCTAGGCCTAACCCAATTCTTAACTACCTCAATCTTTTGGGGATCTACCATTACCCCTTCTTTTGAAACTACATGCCCCAAAAATGCAACCAATTTCAACAAAAATTCACACTTGGAAAATTTAGCATATAACTTTTGCTTCCCAAGAACACCCAAAACACTACCAAGATGGTCGGCATGCTCTTTCTCACTTTTCGAATAGACCAAAATATCATCAATAAACACTATAACAAATAAAGCAAGGAACGATTTGAACACCCCATTCATCAAACTCATGAAAGTTGCAGGCACATTGGTCAAACCAAACGACATAACTAGGAATTCATAGTGCCCAAAGTGAGTCCTAAACACCGTCTTGGGTACATCCTTAGGACTAATTTTCAATTGATGGTAACCGAATCTTAGATCAATCTTAGAGAAAACTGATGCACCTTACAATTGGTCAAAAAGATCATCTATTCGAGGCAAAGGATACTTATTTCGAATAGTGACCCTATTCAATTGCCGGTAATCTATACACATTCTCATACTACCATTCTTTTTCTTAACAAACAAAATTGGAGCACCCCATGGGGAAGCACTAGGATGAATAAATCCCTTATCAAGAAGCTTTTGGATTTGAGCCTTAATCTCTCTTAATTCTGCCGGAGCCATGCGATATGGAGGGATAGAAATAGGACGCGTATCCGGTTCTAAATCAATGCAGAAGTCTATATCTCTATCAGAAGGCATACCAGACAAGTCATTAGGAAACACTTCTCTAAATTCTGACACCATATGAATAGACTCAATGGATGGAGCCTCAATCTCAACATCCCTAATATGAGCCAAATAAGCCAAACCACCCTGCCCTATCAATTTCCTAGCCCGAATGGAGGATATGATCTTAGCTTGCTTAGGCTTGTACACCCCTTCCCACTTTAATTTTTCCTTTCCCGAAATTTCTAGAGTTACAGACTTAGTATTACAATTAAGCACAACATAACAGGGGGACAACCAAGTCATGCCTAAGATTATGTCAAAGTCAGTCATATCCAAAATCACCAAAGTCTGAAAACCCATAAACAAAATAAGGCAAGCACGATAGACATGGATAACTATGACTGACTCTCTAACTGGGGTAGAAACATGGATAGGGGCATCAAGTATTTCACAAATAATATCAAACTTTGAGGCAAATCGCACGTATACATAAGAAAAAGTAGAATCTGGATCAAACAACACATTAGCCAGCATAGACAAGAATAGTACGTGTGATCACTGCGTCAGACGCCTCTGCCTCATTCTTGCCCGAAAATGCATAACACTGAGCCCTATCATCTTGACGAGCCATTTCCCTGCCTAGTTGCATGTTACCCCTGCCTACATTACCATTTCCTCTACCTCCACGGCCTTGCTGATTACCTCCTCACCCACCTTGTGGACACTCTCGACCATTATTACCATTTCCCACGGGTACCACTGCTCTAGACTGCTACTGCGCAAAATCTAACACACGTGGGTGGGGACAATCTCTCCTCATATACCCAGGTTCTCCACAGTTATAATAAGTACGATCAAAAGATGGTATGTTGCCCGTCGAAGGCACGACTCCCTGGCTATCCTGAAAATTATGAGATGGATATTCCGAGTAACTACCTGATGAGGCGGGCGTAGCGGACTGAATTGGCTTGGCTGCAAGCGATGCCTTCCGGACCCCTTGGAATAAGAACCTTGAAAGTTATCCGAGTTCTTGGCCCTTTTTGCCTATGCCTTAGCTTGACTGTCTCGCCTTACCCCCACCACTTTCTTAACATAGTCTGTTACCTCATTGAAGCTCCTCCATGCAGAAGTCATATGAACATATAATACTTACAACTCAGAATTTAATCCCCTAATAAATAACTAGATTCTCTCTTCCTCAGTAGTCACCAATTGAGTAGCATATCTAGACAAAGCATGGAACTTGGTCTCATAAGCAGCCACCGTCATACCACCTTGCTCCAAAGCCATGAACTCATCCTTCTTGCGATCCCTCAAAGTCCTAGGCACATATTTCTCTAAAAACAAAGCATGAAACTTGGTCCAAGTAAGTGGGGGGTAAAGTAGAAGATCTGCATTCCATGTAAGCTCTCCACCACTGCTTAGCCTCACCTTGAAGTTGAAAGGACACAAACTCAACCCCATGCTGATGGACAATTCCCAACTTATGAAGTCTCTCATAGCAATCTAAGATAAACTCATAAGTATCTTCACTCTCAGAACCAAGAAACACAAAAGGCTTTTTGCTTCAAAAACTTAGTCAACATTTCATGCTCATTACCAGTCATAACAAAACCCAACAAAGGACGGAAGAAAGCATCATTACCTCCAGTCCCACCCACCTTTGGCACAGTGCTAGCGACAGGAGGATTAGTAGGAGCTTGAGTTGCTTGAATAGAAGGAAGCACTCTAGGACCAACCAATCCTTTCAAGAATGACATGATCTGTTGAGCTAACACTTGGTCTATAGGGGGAACATTGGTAGTCTCAGCCTGCACCTCTTCCTTTTGTCCCACATCCTCAACATCTTCAACATCAACATTCTCCTCTTCAATCTCTTCATGATGCACATAGGGGTTCTCATTCACAGGAGCATTCTCAACAGGCGCTACTCTTCCACGACCTCTACCCCTAGCTCTTCCACTACCCTTGCCTCGACCGCGACCTCTCGCTGAAGATTCCTCGACCGGAGCATTGATAGGAGCTATGAGCCTAACGCCGTTGAATCTAGTATTAACCATCTGCGAACAGAAGACTGAAGGAGGTTAGATACCAATTTGAATCGACAGATAGCAATAGGAATCAAGTTATAGCACGAAAGGAGACAAGAGAAAAATAGAGATTTCCTAAAGTCATATAGCTTCTCGAAGAAAAGTAAAGGCGTCCCCATACCGTTCCACGAGACTCTACTAGACTCGATTTGGTACATCGAGATCAATGAACATAGGCTCTGATACCAGCTTTGTCACGACCCAGACCGTCGTGATTGGCACCCACACTAACTCTCCGGTGGGAGAACCACTACTATAATCCAAACTAAGCAACTAAAACAAAACTAAGACATTTATGTTACGGAAGCAAGTTAAATACTAAGGAAATAAATAAGAAGTTCTCATACACTCCAACAAAAGTCTAACAAGAACTAACAATGCGGAAGAAATAACCTAGAACCTAAAAGTCAATGTACCAAAACATCTAATAATGAACCAAGTCTAAACAAGAAGGGATGCAACCCCAACTAATGTACTAATAACTAATAGAACATAGTCTAAGTCCGGAAATGGTGGACATAGACGAAAGAGAACCCATGGCAGCCCGAAAGAATTGGCTCACCCTTGAATTCGAACGATCACTATTCTCCTAAGCGAGGTCTGTCAGTAGCCGCTTGAAGATGCCCTGTACTCAACAAAAATAAGAGTAAGTGCAGTATCAGTACACAACCACAGTGTACTGGTAGGATCACGCGGCTATCCCACTAAGTGCAACATAAGCAAGTCAAGAAAACATTATAATCACATGCATGTATATCAACATATATAATATTATCAACATTTACGAACAAAGAACAATTTCACATTTTATATCAAATCATTGGTCCTCTCATGGAACCCAAACCCAAACAATTAGCATACCGGAACGTGGTATCCGATCCCATAATTATGTCAGAACGTGGCAACCGATCCCATAGTTATGCCAGAACGTGGCAATCGATCCATTCAACATACCACAATGACAATCACAAGTATTTCATCAATATCATACAGTTAAGTCACGATTTCATGGAAATCATCATTCATCTATTTCATTTACAACAAGTGTGATCAACATTGCAACATTCATACATATACAAGTATCATAATGAAGCAAGAACAACATACATCACACAATCATAGAATCACAACCATCACCTACCTCGAAACAAGCTTGAAACCCTAAGAAACTTGATCCTTCCCTTTCCAGATTCGTTCCTCTTGTTCTTGGTCTACAAACAATCATAATAACACGGGAATCAATAAATAATCACTAATTACCTGAATTACTAACAATTCTATGAACTTTAGATCAAACCCATGATCCCAATTAGGGTTGTTTCCATCATAGAATCTATAACAAAACCTTCCCCTATCAATATTCACTCATTCTATTACGTTCTACGGATCGAAAATAGATTCAGGGAGTGAAAAGCTTATCTTTAGCCTTAAGAATGGTGAAAAATGAGTAGGAGTTGCCTGCGGTTCGTTCCTTAGCTCTAAAAATCGAAAAGTGCCAAATAAGGTCGTTTAGGGGTTTATTAACACCCTAAGTCGCGTTGAGCCCTCCACAGCGGCCGTCACCCTGCTGTAGCGGCCCCACCAGAGAAGCAAAACCCACCGCCAAAGTGGGTTACGTGAGACGGTGAGCTAATTAAAGAATTCCAAAATCCCCATTTCACAACACACCTCTAACCCACGACACTCAAGAAATACCCTTTACGCTAAGATTGATTTCGGGAGTTCTACTTGCCTGAATTCAATTCCATAAAGTCGTACAGATTCCTTAACGAGTTATCTAACTACTCATGAGATCAAATCATAAATGATTTACTAGATTGTTGCCAGATTTCCCTACACCTCAAAGACTCCAATTTTGTCCAAATCTGGAAAAGGTTGGAAAAATCCAAATACTACGAAAATGTTTTTCGGCCCCAAATTTTCCCCCGTTGGCAATTTTATAACGACGGGAATAGGTCGTTACAAAAATGCTTATATAGGTGGTCTAGGTTTTGTCAAAATGACTCCACTTTATACAAATTAAAATAGGAAAAGACCCTTAAGCCCCTAAAATAATTTCCCATTACATGACCCACGAGACCATGAACTACGGACTGTGGATGGATCAACGGTCCATCTTGGTCAATCATGGATCATGGTCAGAGACTTTTGGCTAATCCACGATTGCCCCATCCACGAACCGTGGACCCCCCACGGGGCATCATCCTGGCCGTTGTCACTGTCCTAATAGTGTTCCAGGGTGTCCAATCCAAGGAGCCCATCTATGGGGCGGGTCCAACCATGAGGCGTGGTTGGCCCTCGTGGGTGACACCTGTAATTTTTCCAAAAGAGGCAATTTGCCTGTTTCGAATATAGGGTGTTACAATGATTTAATTTGGTCATTGCATATCATGTAAAGTCTTTTTTAGCATGAATTCATATCTTTTATGAATTGCTATCATATTTAGTGCATTCCATGTACTAATGCATACTTGTGTCTACATTGTCTCATAATGTAGGCTCTGAAACTCCTACCACGCATACTCGTGGCTAGTTGATCTTCCTTGTTGATTCAGAGATTGGTGAGTCCTTATGATCCAAGGATCAAGACACTTTTACAGTTTTTCTTTATTTCAGTCTTCAGATGTTTTGTATGTGGTGTATGGGTTACGTCCCAACCACTTCCTTTTGGTGTAATAGATGACTTGTTGAGACTATGTTAGACTTCCTCTTTGTCAAACTCTTTGATGACAAGAGACTATTCTTTTGAAATCTTTATTTTTATTATCTTGTATTATATATGCTAAGTGGATTGTGTAGAGTCTTTCGAGATTCTATACTCCATGTTACACCTAGAGTATACTTTGGGTGACGACAAGACACACAAATAAATTTATTTTTAAATTTTTATATGTCAATATTTGTTTAAGTAATATTTGCAAACATTATTTTTCAACAATCAACTTACATTAGTTTTTAAAATTTAATTTTTAATATATGTTTATGTCATGTTTACATATAGTATATTAAAGAGAAAAGACATAAAGTCACCACTGAAATTGCCCGAATTTTTAAAAAGACACCTTAACTTTGCAGGCGTCTTATTATCCCATAAAAACATTGAATATCTTTGTAAAAGGATCATTTTGACCCATTTTCTCACCTGATTTGTGAGCACACACAACACTCGTGGGAAGGTCTGTTTTTGTGCTAATTAAACCAACTAAAAGGTGTCACATTTCAATTTTTTCTTTATTAATTACTTCCTCTGTCCAACAATACGTGTCCATTATTGACTTTGCACACTTCTTAAGAAATTATAAAGAGAAGGGTAATTTTACTATATCAACCTCTGAATATAATAAATAAATATAATGTCTTGAAAAATGTAATAGGGAAATGACTATAATTAATGATAAGGTAAATTATGAACTAAGTGTAAAATTATTCATTGATTTCGTAAAGTGAACAAGTATTGTTGGACATCCCAAAATAGTATAGTGGACAACTAGTATTGGAGGTATGGAGTATTTACTTTATTTGAATTCATCATCTTCCCCAAAACAAGCTCAAAAGAGTCGTTGGAGTTCTCTTTGATGAAGTCGTTTTTAATTTTCAGTCGAAAAAATTAATTTGAAATTATTCAAGGTTTATTTTCTTCTTAATTTTATTTAGTTTTGAGAAATCAAGATATTTTTGTGATAAGACTTAATTTCTTCTTAAAATGTGATTTTTTAAATATAATGTAAGAAAACCTTAACTTGTTAACCTTCAATTCCTTGTTTACTCAGTTATTCCTCCAAGAATTTTGACCAAGAATCATAAAAAATAAGGCAGATCATCTCCACTCTATTATCACTTGAACAAGAAATCGAAGAGACATGGAAAACAAAAGAAAAAAAAAGAAATATATTCAATACCAGGTGATGCTCACACGCGTCTTACTAGAATGACTTAAAATGGTCCTATTATAAAGATATTCATTACTTTTGTGGGGTAATAGAACGCCCGGAAAGTTAATGTATCTTTTTGAAAATTTGGAACAACTTCAGTGGTGACTTTATGTCGTTTCTCTATATTTAAATTAATTAATTCAATGCTTCAAACAAGATATATTTATGGAATAGAAATGCAAATAAACAATGAGCCTTTAACTTTATTAATGATTGATTGCACAATAAAATTTAAAAATTCAAAGTTTATAAGATTACAGAAATTGCTTTTCACTAATTTTACAAACTCAAATTAGAGAAATAAAATATCAAATTCAATACATAAATTGTAAAATCAACATATTTTGAATCATTTTCTTCAATTCCTCCGTATTAATAATAATAGGAACTGAATCATAATTTTCAAAATCAACAAATTTATACCTAGACTTGCTTGTGCCCAACTGACATTATTTCTTCAAGTTCTTCTTCTTCTTCTTTCGAATATTGTGCTCCTTCTTTATTTTTCCGCTCCAAACTAATTCAATCTTAGAGAAATATTAGAGTATTTCTGACATTGCTCTTCACTGAGTGTTGATTGTTTCTGATCTTTTGCCTCTCTAATGCAAAGATTGAGTTCTATCAACTGTTTAATATACATGTTTGGAAAAGTTATTGTTAGATTAGAGAAGGACTAAAGAGGTCTCTACTAAAAAACTGTTAAAAAATGACGGACAACGTCGCACCGAAAAGCGACGCAGTTTGCCACACTTTCCGTCGCTTTTTAATAAAAATAATTATTTTTAAAATTATTTTACAAAAGCGACGGATGGCATCTCTTGATCCGTTGCTATTTTTCATGGATTTTTGTGCCATATATATATTAATAATTAATTATTTAATATAGATAGAGACGCCGTCTGTCGCTTTTTATTAAAAATAATTATATATAAATTAAAATTTAACCACGCCATCCATTGCTTTTAATTAATTAGAATTTATTAACTATTTTTTTATTAAAGCGACGGACGACATCTTTATGTCCATCGCTTCTTGGTCAAAATATATGGTCAAATATTTTAGAAAAGCGACGTAGAATGTGTCTTAGTCTGTCGCTTTTTGGTCAAAATGTTGGTCAACTATTTAAAAGAAAAGCGACGGACAGGGAGACATCGTCCGTCACTTTTCATTAAATATTTGAAATACACAGACGCGATTTTTCCTCATTTTCCTTCTCTTCCTTCTCTCTAAGCAGATGCGATCAACGCCGGCACCTCCTTGCCAACCCCACCGCTGCTGCCCCCGTCTCTTTCTCCAATTTAATTTAAGGTTAGGGTGTTATCAATTTAGTTTTAAATTTTTCCAATTTGAGTTATATTTGATTTTGTTAATTAGTTTATTGGATTTGTATTTTATTGAATGATTGATTGTGTTTGATAGTGAATGAATTAGGGTTTTTAGGATTTGGGTACTAGTTTGAATTTGAAAATCTTTAATTTGATTGTGAATTGGGATTTTTTTTTAATTTGATGATTGTTAGTTAGTAAACTGTTAATTTGAAGTTAGAAGTTAGTAATTGATGAAGTTTGAATGTTTGAATGTCATGAATATATAGGATGAATGTTTGAATGTCATGAATATATGAAGGTTTTTTTTTTTTTAATTAGAACTTGAATATATATATATATATATATATATAAAACTAATTGTTGGATTAGAAGTTTTATATAACTAATTTTATAGACTAGTATGAATTGAATTTAGAACTTGAATTTGAACTTGAAACTTGAATATAATTAATTCTTGGATTAGAAGTTTATATATAACTAATTTTAGAAATTGGATATGAACTTGAATTTAATTAGAACTTGAATATAACTAATTCTTGTATTAGAAGTTTATATATAACTAAGTTTAGAAATTAGATATATATGAAGTTGAATTTAGAACTTGAACTTATAATTAGAAGTACTTGAATATAACTAATTTTAGAACTTTGATATGACCTTGAATTTAGAACTTGAACTTGAACTTGAACTTAGGACTTGAACTTGAAATTAGAACTTGAACTTGAACTTAGAACTTGAATTTGAACTTGAATATAACTAATTCTTAATGATCTTAATTAAGTAGAACTTAATAATTAAACTTAATTATTAAAGTTTTTATAATCTCTAAATATATTATCCATCTTTCTTTTAAAGATTGGAGGAGCTATTTTTAAACCGAAGGGCATTACCAACCATTCGAAATGCCCTTCTGGGCAAGTAAAAGTTGTCCATTCTATGCTATCTTCATGCATTTTGACTTGCCAATATCCGGATTTACAATCAAACTTACTAAAAAAATTTCTTCCTTGTATTTGATTTATTAATTCTAATTTTTCTGGCAATTCATACCATCCATTCTAGTATTGTCATTAAGTCTTATGTAGTTTATTACCATTCTAGCTTTTCCTCTTAGTATTTCATTATGATTTCTTAACATAAATGCGGCTGACCTATGTTTTGAAGTCGACCTTCTTATTACCCCTAAATTTAATAATTCTTTTATCTGGTCTTCAAATTCTTTCAGGTCTTCATTTGTGGATTCTATTGAAGCAGTTTTAACAGTATACTCTGGGTTAATAATATCAAGCTTGCAAGTTATATGATTGGCTTCCCAGTGCTTCAGGGGTCTTTCTCCAATTATTTCTAATTTATCTAAGATGGAAATTACTTCCTCTAGGTCTTTCTGATTTTTTATGACTCCTATATGTTGTAATCCTTTTCTAAAATTATAAAGTT